>PVMI01011047.1:0-12000 GCA_008528875.1 Aulacorthum solani
TATATATATATAGACTTAAATAAAACTAAAATAAATTACTTTTAGGTAAAGCAGTAGTTTTAAGAACATCATTATTCTAAAATACCGTAGCATAGCATATATTTGTAGATTGCTACCATTGTCGTAAAATAAGAATGGATTTGGAATAATTAAATGTTTGCCATGGCTATGGAAATTCGAAATGTTGTTAAAAATGAGTCTTACAGTCTTTTATGTTGGAAATGTATTTTTCATGATTTCCCAATGAAAACTTTCTATTAAAATTAATATTTCTACATTATACATTAATTCAACAAGGAGTTTCAAGTTTCAACCAAGTGCTCATATTAAAGATCATACATTACTGATTTATTCGAATGTTTCTAGTACCTACGCTAAAATACGCCTTAAGTATCAACTTCCAGTATATATACCCTTGCATCAGCAACAGAAGTTATCTTAAAACTGATTCTCTTCACTAATAAAACTGAAGTCAAGAATCTTATTTATTAAATAATTGTAACTGTAATAGTTGTCTAGAAACTTTACAGTTAATAACAAGATATTATAAATTATTATTATATATTAATATAATACTATTTCCAAGCCACTTAAAAATTAAAAAGTACTAAAACTTTACCTCAATAGTAGTATTCCGACTCCATCGTAATAATTTGTAAAAATAGGTGGAGAATTTAATCAAGCCCCTACATTGGTCAAGTCATTATATTATTGAAGATTTGGAGAATAGACGATGTGATATATGTTATGGGGATTAGCAAGGATTTAATCATCGCTTATAAAAAGTACCTTACAACATTTTGGTAAAAGCTAATCTCTGTCTAAAGAAAAACTTAATGCTCCATGTGCCGGTGCTATGATTTGAGAGACCTTGTGCAATTTATAAATGTAATGAATCCAAACTCCCGGACAATTTAAAAATCGTGACTGTATTAAACTATTAACCCTTAATCCTGTATTATTACTTTCAGGTGAAGTGGGCACCATATTTATATTATATATATCAAAAATTATATAATATGTAAATATTTTTTCATAATATATACCACTAAAATACGACAGGCGCTCAGTTTACGGTCGCAATTCCTACAAAGTGTACAACCTTTGCACCAATTGACCAGCACTTTTGTAGTAATAATAGTTATTAAATTCTATGACTATTTAGAAAAAAACCACTTGTGATAAACTTTCTTATATCTGTTATCGAGAAAGTTTTGCAGTTCAACTGAAATTATATCCCGTATGCTTGCACTAAATTTAAAATTCAACTTGCATTACAATGTATTTTTTATACTCAATAATCCTTTGTCTATAAACTATTCTTCAACTTTAAATAATTGCCCTTGTCTAGACTGTTTCTTATTTATCTGTTTTATGTGGTATTGACTGTAAGACGTTGTCTATCCTTGATATAGTGTATCAGTGATATATTAACACCAAACGGAGCAAGGGCGTCTGCAAGAATTTGTCGGGAGTGGGGCGGGGAAATATTTTCATTTTAAAATTTTTGTTACAGTATCTGATTAGTGATTAAGTATTGTTTGTGACATGTTTTCTTTTATTTATAACATACACGTTTTGTGTATTTTTGAATTAAAATGTTTTATTTTGCATTTTTAGACAATTTTAAGAGTTAAAGTAGGTATTATTTCTCATTTCTCATTTTTTTGGTATTTTGATGTTTTTCTAAACTTTGAATTTGAAATTTTATTTAAAATTTGTAAATGATTTTACACGGTTTTCATATAAATTTAATAAATTTTATATATGTTGAGCAGGTAAACAAATATATAATCAGCTTTAAAAAAAAAATTAATTTTTCAGATTATAGAAGCCTAAAACGATCAGTTTCTGTCTGTAAAACTTTTTTTTACAATCCATTAAAACATATATTATCATTTACCGTTTATACTAAATTCATATTAGAATTAACATCGATATTACAAAAAATAAAAATAATTTAGTGCATCATACAGAATTTTTATGGCATAAAGATCCTAGCCATTAGGGCTGATTATGATTATATGACTACGATTATGATAATTGACCCAGAAAAAGCCAAGGGGGGCAACTACCCCTACTTGCTCACCGCCATGCAGAAAACATTGAAATGGAGGAATATGAAAGGATTTTTGTATTAATAATCAGACAAGATATTGTACTATATGTACAATTCAATTTAACATATATATTACTATGATAAATATTTATTGAAATAAAATATTATTTTAATATATTTTACTTTAACCGATGACCTAGTAGCAATGGGTATACTGAACTGGCGATGAAACGAGACTATCAAGGTACACGTATACGTAATTTTGTAGTGGGTTGAAGGATTATTATTAAATATTTTGTAAAGTAATCAAAAATATTATGGTGGGATTTCATTATAATACAGAAATAATGTAAGATGACACGCGCATCATTATACATAGTTTATCGTACATGTATATGTTACGGTAAATTACGTTAAACGGAAAATAACGTTATTTAACGGTCATTAACGTTATTGACTAAATACATAGTTAATGATGTTATAAACAATATTCACGCCTTTCATAACAAGACCAATTTATTTCAATGTTATTTTGTACCTATTGTTGAAATTAATTACATAAATAAAAAACTCTACTGACGAAAATAAACTCCTGCAATAAAGTTGGAGAATGCTCCAATCAAGTCTAATAAATCGAGATCAAAATTTGTAAACGAAAAAAAAAATTATGATCAATTAGGTAGTTGTGATATTTTGACTAAATTTTCTGAAGAAAAAAGTTCTACTTACCAAAATCCAACAAAATAGTCTAGTAAATCGAAGCACTGTCCAATTTTAATTTGATGCTCCCCTAAATTATTAATATACTCCAACATCAAACACGGATCCAGAGCACAGATATGGGGGAGAGTTACAATTAGTATTATGTTGCAACACGAATAAACTAAATATAGATTGTAAATACAGCATTTATAGATTTATATTATTTATAATCAATGGTGTAGTGTCTAGTAGTAGGCACTCACATGTAAGAGGGCTATGTCATTTGGATTTGTTTCTGCCCAACATCACAACTTGTTGGTTGTTTATTCTTAATCTATTGTAATCAGTGGGTTTACCTGAACCTGTCTTGTTGAGTCATAGACAAACAGTTGTATATTTAGAATTCATAAATATCCTTTAGCTGATTGTTATCAACATTTTCTATTTAATACCTTTTTTTTTATTATTAGCTTCTAGTACGACAACTATGATAGCTCTACAGTTTCATATGGCTTTTAAAGTGATTTTCTAAAAAATCACTATGATCACCATATTTATGTACAAAATATAGCGTTAATGATCGGTGAATTCCGATATAACTTCATCACAACCTACCGTTGCATATATTTTATTACATTAAAATATAAATACTTAAAATACTGTAACAGTGAAGCACACCGTTACACCTGAAAATACTTCATATAAGCACGTGTTTTGTCAGGTACTAAATTCTTTCTTAAGTGAAATGACATAATTCAGTGGCAGTTAAGCAGTATTTGCATTATGTAGACAATAGGTAAGTTATAAATTTGGACTCCACGTGCCCAATTCTATATTATGCAAATGCATATTATATTCAAAATGCCTCTTAAATTATACACACTCTGGTGAATAAATGTTATTTACATTGAGCTGTATATTAATTTATATTATAAACGGTCGTTTCTATTGTCCGGAATTTGTTTGTTTCCGATAATTATGTAATTTACTGAAATAAATTATAAATTCTTATAAACAATTGGTTAATATTATTGGCATAAGTATTTTTATTTAAAATAAAATTGATATTATTGTTCTATTTCGATGGCACTCTTTGTATGAGTTCAGTGTTTATTGTTTTTTATAACCCTTTGAATAGGTATAAAAATAATGTAAAAATCAATAAAGATGATGTGTTTAAAATTGTTTTTGGTTTGAACTATAGTACAAAACATGAATATCCATGAAATAATTTATAGGCTATATTATAGTAGGAGGTATACATCGAAAAAAATTGAGCGATATCATTATTGTCACCGTTCGACATTGTGCGTTTGACTGCACGTTTAATTTAATTAATGCACATTTCCAAAAAGCATGTTTTTTACAAACAGATTTTTATAGTTTTTTTTTTTTTTTTAAATAATATATGGTTTGATGGATATTTGTTTTAATTGTTCAATCTGGCTGGGCTTAGAATTTCCGAGGTTTATTGTGTACACGTTTTGTTTTATATGCTGTAATTCCTCGAAGGTGCTAAATAAATCCGATTTTTTTACAGCTACTCTGATTTTATCAACGATAAAGTAAAGTAAATATTATGTTACACTTTTTTTATACATTTATTCATAATATTATACCACGATTTTTGTACGAAAGAACAATAATTTCAAATCAATAAATATAATATTGTTATGCAATTAAATGTCAATTTATAATATTAAAATACGTTTAATATATCATCGATAAACGACAGTTTGAAGTGTTCAAACACAATATTGACAACTGACAGGTAGGTATGTATATTTTTGCGTTAACCTGGTGTAGGTATACATCTTAAATTTTATTAAATAACACTATTATAGTATAAGATGTGGTGATGTATTTTTTCATGGAGATCTTCTAACCCTTAACTGGCAAAAGTTCCCTTTCCTTTTAAAATTGAAATTGATGGACGACTATTCACAACCTCACGTCATGGCACTTTTATTCTTTGGATATTTTTCGTCGAAACTACATTATACCACTTTTTGCACATAATATTCACTGGAATCTTGCAATTCTTTAGTAGTTCATATCATTCATAGGAAAACTACTTAAAAAAAATAGCCATTTAAATTGTCATCTGGGTGACGTTTAATAACTATAAAAATGTTATACGTAGAACTTTTGGAATAACTTTTGGTCTACGTGAAAAAATGTTCACGTGTACATACACGTAAATAATTTAAATAGAGCAAGTGGCTCAGAATCTAAACATTAAAAACCATAAAATACTATACAAAATACAAGATATGAAAATATCCAATGAATTTTAATATTTTAGCAATTTCCATTATCCCACAGAAATTGTGATGGAGTTGGGACCGTCTTGACGGACATGTTGTCAATTTAAATTTAAAAATGATGAATCACTGCGATTGTAAGATTATTTTAAGTAAGGTTAGTTATTGATGATTAAGAAATCACACATAGCATTAATTACAAATTATAAGCTTATTAAAAACTTTGTTTAATGGTTTTTAAAGATTTTCAGTCATAAATAATGATCACCTATTTTATTTATTACTTATTACTATGGACATTATAACTAATATTAATTGTATTAAATAAAATAATTTTCAAAATAAGTAAGGAACAGAGTTGTAAAAAAAAAATAATAAAAAAAAACTGTCAAAATTGTCATTCAGTTTGCATGGTTGAAGAGTAATATTTGCATTTTACACAGAATCACATATTTTATTATACTTTTAATATGATTTTTTTTTATTTTACAAGAAACTGTTATTGTTACTTCACAAGATTTCATGAAAATAGTATTTATTATTTTCTTTTTAAAATATCTACAATTGAATAATATTATTTATAATTCTTCTATACAGTTAAGACTGTAAGTAAACCGAGGTAGCTTATTCTATACATCGAGTTTATTGAAGAAATAAAATATATAGATTGAGATAAGATGAAAACTTAACAGACCCGGGACTATTTTGTAATCAGATAAATTGAGATTGTTCACAACCAGAACGCTTTCCCAATTCACCTTTGAACATTATTTAATAAATATGTCTTCAAATAAATATCATTTATTAATTGCATGTAGACCGAGATGCATTTAAAGAAATGAATAAACTTTTTCATTTTCATTATTTTTGTAATGCATTGATTGTCATAATGAAACTGGAATTCTTTATTTCTTTATACTATGTTTTAGAGTTTTGTAATTTGAGCGTTATAATATTATAAATGTAATACGGAGAACCCGCAAAACTTTATTGTTCTAACAAGTATCAATTAAAAAATGTGTTGAAAATGTATTATATTTTGTTCTTGTCTTAATGTCTGCTTTATTATTAGGTAGTACACTTCCTTGATTTGTTTAAAGTTAACACTGTATTATATTTTACTGAATTTATCTACGTAACTCAGGTATATTATAAATTCGATATAGAATTCTTAATTTATACTTTATTTAAGCAGTTTTTTAATCTACTTGGATTTTGGAGATTTCTGGTCTTTGTGATATTTTGTTTTTTTACTAGGTACAATTAGCTCACAGGTTATTTTTAAGTTTCATATTTATTTATAAATTCCTGTGTTGGATGGCCAAGTGCTCTTTGTTTGATGTTTGTACTAATAAATCATTCAAAGTAATTTATTAATACTTAAGAAATTCATCACAATTATTTTTTTTTAATGCTATAATTTAATTTGTACAGGCTTATAAAATAATACTAAATTATTTAACTTTTCTGATGCAACGATAAAAATAAATCATAATAAATACTATTTAGTGTACTATACATAGTACCTACATAGCAGTATTGTGGAAAAAAAATTAATACAGATATCTAGTAAACATTAACTATGTAATTATCATGCTATTTTTGAAGTTTGATGTTAAACATTTTAACGTTTAAATTCTGTACAATAATTTTTAAATTAAATTTCAGGTATTATATTTAAGATAAGAAAAATGAATTAAATGCAAACATACTGGAAAACTATAGTAAAAACATTGTCGAAATGTGTGTTTTACTTTTATATTTAATTTTTTCGACGTGAAATCATTACATGTTTAGCAATAGAAATATTCTTATTACGTTATATCGAAATATTGTTGAGTATATTTAATATTTTTGACAAGGTTTTAATAATTTGATGAAATCGACCTTTTTGTTTTAAAGTTAAAGTTCGATATTCTTTGGCATAGTTGTGGTTTTAATCATTTTTGAAGAATTAATTTCTATTGTGATAATTTTCAGTAGCGAAAACAACCTTTGGCATACCCAAGGGTTTCCTGGAAAGTCAGAGTTATTCGGTGACCCATTAGTCAAAATATTATATTATGCGGAAACAGACTTTTAAATAATACAGTGAAGCCTTCATTTAACTAATGCTATTCGATGATAGAATCATTTTAAATTGTTTTAAAATATAATTAAAAACTGATTTTATGGATATAAATAATGAAGTAAGTGTTGCAAACAATTATTTATGCCATCGACATGTTCTTATTTAAGGTGAAAGAGAAAAAAAATAATCTTCCTTAAAACTAAACTAAGTACATAATTCATCATCTTGTATTAATATTTTAGGCCATCATTTAAGACTCGACATATTTTTAGTTCCAGTTCATCATGTTTGATAGTACAATTATTTGTTACTGAACGTCAAAAAGAAAAGGAAACCGAACAACAAGATCGATTGAACGAACATAATATATCATATTATATATTATATAAAAAAAAAACGTTCTCTCTATAATACGCATGACAGGATAAAACGTTCATCAAAATAAATCTGTTGAAACAATTAAAAACAATCATCCTTCAAAGAAGTAGAGTAGTATAATATGCGCACTATTTGCAAAAAGGACACCAATGTCCAAGGGTGGGAAAGTTAATAGTTAATATATCATAAATTTAACATACTAAGTTTAAAGTTGATATGGAAAATAATATTTGCTTAATTTAGTTTGAAAATAATTTAATTTTAAAATTAATAAGTGGATCACATAAAGACCATTTTTGAGTCGATCTACACAGGTACAGTATTATTTTATCAGGAAACATTAGAGAAATTATAGTATTAATACTATTTTTATTGTAATACCTTCTAGATTATTATTATTTAATCCCGGGTATACAGTAAAAGAACCATTTGAACCAATAATTTACATCGTTTTAAATATTAACTTGATGGGTTATTTTTAAATCATCTGAAAAATTAAGTTATTTCATCAGTCAATTAAACTAGTAAGGTTCTTAATTTAATTAAATAAATTTAAAAAAATAACTTCCAAACTAGTAATTGCGATGTGCGAAATGTGTCCACGTCGTTGTTGTTGTTATTATTATTAAAACACTAAACTGGTAAAGCTGTCCATTGTGCGCAGGAAGTTAAATCGATATTGTAATATTTAATCGGGATTGCATTATGACATTATTATTACAGTGATGCGCGGAAACTTGCGTTTAATATTGTTAATAATATATTTTATCCCCCTTTGTATCATTTGTATCTAGTGCGTCGTGTTTGTGACTAAATTATTATGATTAATATGAATAAATCTGAGTTATTTTAGGCGTTCTGAAAACGCATATAGTATAGGCAGTGATTGCGAGAGTATAATATATACTTACACTTATTGGTCAAAAGTACGCTTAAACCCCCAATTAGTCATTGCCACTACTACCAGATTTTCGAATTAAAAAATGTATATCCTATATAATAAAAAGGGCAACAGAATAATTATATGACCAAATACATTAGGTCTCCCTAAGCTACACATTTTCAAAAATAAAATAATTCCTACATGTCTACACATGTACGAGGCACTATGGGGATTTTTCTGTACGTTTTTATCCGTAAGCAAAATTACACAAGCTTTATCGATTGTATTCTAAATTATACTTAATTATATTTGAGGGTGTAATACCTATAATTATGATTAAAGCATTAAACTTGTAATGCTTTACCTACTGGTCAGTGCCAAATCATGAACATTGTGATTGACATGCACGGATCAATAAAAATTGTCATAATTACTAATTTATTTTTAATACTCTATTCACTCTTAAAGTTCGGTTTGCCCCTCCAAATATTTGGTCTGGCTACGGGGTTGCACACATGCATCGTTAATCGTTAAGCGGCATCGCTGCTGCTGCTACCACCACCACCACCACCACCACCACTACCACCACCACTACCATAGATTATATACCAACAACTTCAGCGACGACGCGACGGTGAATACGTAAATAATGGTAATTCAAAAACTTCGTTACCAATGCCGATGAAAAATTGGAATTTCGTCGGAACGGTTATATTGCGACTATAACCTATATAGTCACATTATTTACCCCCAGACGGTCCATTGTTTTTCGTATGGATTTGAACGTAATTTATTAGCGAAATTTTGCTCCGTGAAAAATTAACAATACGAACATTATATATATATATATATATACTCATTATACTTAATAATATGTTGGAATAAATAATTTATTTTTAATTGCAAGGAAACCAACACATATTGTATAAAAGCTATACACTATACTTTGGTATACTGTGCGTATTAATATTGAAGCTTGGCAGATTAGTTATAATCAGGTTTGACATCCAATGGGTTGGTAAAACATCACACATACAATGATATTATAATTTTCAATTTATTCCGCAACGTCCGTGTTTTGTATTATTTTACAGCCATTCACAAAACAAAGTCGTAAACAATAAAAATAATAATAAAAAATCCGTTTACCGAGTTTAATCGTTATTTGTTCTTCTTTTATTCTTTTTTTTTTTTAAACTTTTTTTTTTCGTATTTGTGTGATTCGCGTCGCCAAGCCCGGTTTTGTTAGTTTATGTACATTGGCACATGAGAGGAGTCCTAAATGAATGGGGAGATTCGTCGAACCGCACTGATATACGTGCAAGATATATATACATTATACATATATATTATATATAACAGACATACACTCATACATAAATACATATATATGTACTTATTATGTATCATGTACGCACTATGTAGTATGTATATACACCGGATAACAGTAAATGTGCAGTAAAAAATAAAATACATAGCCGCATAGGTATACACAATATCATCATTTTCGTTTGAAAAAAATGTAAAAAAAAATATTTATACATTTATATATTATTACGAGTACCTATATATATATTTTTTTTTCGGTAACAATACGCTTCGTTAAAAATACTCCAATACGTGTGCGTTTTGATTGATAAGTTGTATAGTTGAGTGTTGTATCGTGAGTGGCTGAAGCTGTATGTGACGACGATGTTTCATCTTTACGCCTTGAATATTAATTCACGACGAGGTAAATGTAAATTAGCACGAACAAACATAATAGATCCGAAGCGTTTCAGGTAAAATAATTTATTATGCTCGTTAGTAATTAACCCAGAATAAGAATCGTGGTACTATAATTTGTATATGTATAATATATCGTACTGTTTAATTTTAAGTTACTTTTTATTAATGCATATACATATTAACGTGGCGGTGCCCAGTGTGTTTTAAAAGGTTGTTAGGTACCTAATTATTTTGTATCAAACTTAATGGCGTTTCTCTACCGGGTCTTGTTACCACGCGAAACTGTACAAAAGCCGATATTTTCATTTCATCGTTACCTACAACGATGTGTTGTAAAATATAATAATAAGAATATAGCCAGCATAGATGAACATCTTTATTGTTATATAAGTTTTTTGTCTTTTTACATTGTTTACAATTTCTGCGCTCGTCGTGAGATATTTGTTTCAAATTACGAGTGAAAATAGTTCACCAATATTATTTTTATTACGATTAAATCCTCGTACTTTAATCAGACTTGGTTAGGATAAAAAATTAATTTATTTTTTATTGCTTTACTTGAAACTTTGAAATGGAAAAAAACCATGTTCTGTGGCGCATTACACCGGTCGGTAGGTTCCGGTCTGTGTTTCATTTCTCCAGAAAAAAAAATAACCAAAACTTTTGAACTACAATATTCGACTATATTGGTCTAAGTCCAAAAGTAAAAAAAAAAATATTTGGCTGTGTAAACGTTACGGAAACAATATGGATTTTACGTTGCTTACTTATAAAACTGTTTAATATTAATATATCATTTTAACAATAATGTTAAAAAATATCCAATCATTTACAGCTAGGTTGCCATTATTACATTTTATTCCATTTTTTTTTTATCAAATAATTTAATAATATTGTATAATTATGCAATAACAACTGATGACGTATAAGTAGGTATTAGATATCTATGATAAATTAATGTTTATGGAATTTTCAGATTTATAAAATTGTAGGTTATATTGTAAAACACGAATAGTTAACTATTATTATTATTATATATAAGTATGATTTGCTTTTCAATCACGAATTTAAAAGTTTTATTATTTGTTAAATACATTGTTTGACTGCTAGATTCTGAATTTAAATTACTAATAACGTAAAAGGTCTTACCTGATTATAGGAAACCACATTTTTGAATCCTCGAATCATGTATGATGGTGATTGGATTGATTTTGATGCTAACTTGACCAAGAAATTTTCGTTGCTCCGTGGCTCATAAATTTATAAGACTATACAATAGTAGATGAGTGTAAACGAGCTTGATTATAGATTACCAAAATTTGGTAATAATTAAAAAAGTCATACCAAGTTGTTAATTTAATACTTCATTGATCGATTATATTAGTACTGATGAAGGTAGTGAATGTGACTAAACAATTTATAGTAACATGTATGTTATCAAACAAAATTTGAATGGCGATTATTTATATAAGCATTGAAAAATTCATATTATTATTTTGTTGAAAAAAAAGATATTTTTATGATGTACCTTTTTAATACTATACCTAGTTTAAGGGGATTAGTGGAGGACAGTTTTTAAGAAGTTCAAAGAAGAAACTTACAAATTACATGCATGTAGTCTTGTAAATGTGTGGGTAGTAAGTGATCATTAGTGTGTGGCTGTGCGTAAGGAAATAACAAAGCTTCCCCTCACGCGCATGTACAAGTCACCACCTCGGAGTTGCGCTCGTGAACGGTAGACAATTTATGCTCATTTGCATGCACACATTGTCCATCCTACCGATCGATCTAATAATGCTATAATATATCAGAAAACTGATCTGAGTTCGTTATAGTGTCTACTTGAGATCGGTCAGTCAGTCCACATTTTAAGACTTATGATTTAAATTCTAAATAATCAACGTTTGAAAATTCC
>PVMI01011056.1:10373-21803 GCA_008528875.1 Aulacorthum solani
AAAAAAAAAAAACGAAATATACGTTGATGGAAAAATGTGGAATAATAATATAATATAGGTACCTACCTATGTAAATAGAAGGTACACGTAAACGTTTAAAAAATAAAAATGAAAATTAGTTGTTTTATTACTCGTGTGGAACATAGATAGTATTGCCTAGATGAATAATTACCCATATTATATGTTTTGTCTAGTATATGTAGGTATACACGGAAAACAAATATCTGTTTGGACAGAATTAAAACGTTTGCGGGCTCTGATCTCGCACCGGAAGCACATCAACCGGTGTACATCGTCCGGTTCACGAGAATGGTTTTTGGCCTTCAGACTTTGCAATTTTTCATTTATCACATTATATTATAATAACGTAGTACATATACTGTTATGGCGTTCATTTTTTTTCCATTGTCTGCACATTAGACGGCCGTGGCAGAAGGGTGGAAGCCGTCAGCGATGGTGGTGGTGACGGTTAAAAAGAATGAAAAAAAAAACCGTTAAAAACGTACGTCGTCGTTTATCTTCGACATGTGCGAGTCGTGTACTATCTACCGGCCATCGCAGACACACACACGACACTCGCTCACTCACACTCACACTCACTCACGCCTACACAAAAGCGATTGTCGTCGATCGAATGAAATAGAGAAGCGAGTAGGTATGATACGATAATAATGATTCGGCGTTTAGCGTCGGTGCTATTGTTGTCTTGAGGGTGCGACGGTGGCGAATACGCCGAAAAACCGAGTGCGAATCGGACGGCGTCTGTACACCTGGACGAAATGCGGTAAAATATTATGTCGAAAAACGATATTTTAAGCGACAGCAATAAACACATTTTCATAATGGTAGGTGGTGTACGGTGTGAATACCGAATACGATCGGAGTCCGACGACGCCGAATAATAATACAACGATAGGCAATAATATAGTATAGCCACGTTTTCTTTTTCGTGTGCGCTCTCGCACACCGGTCGAGTAGGCGGCAGTTTACCATCATCATCATCATCGGCATCGCCATCATCGTCATCATTATCGTCGTCGTCGTCGTCGTCGTCCATTGTTGTCAGTCGCCAGTACCTTCATATTTGTATTATTACTATATACTACGCGTTTACCTGATCCCCACCACTCTCCGGGGGACGACTACACACGCACACGCACACTCAAGAAATCTGTGTGTATAAAAATAATAAGAGGAGATGGCGTGCCGTGAGCTTGTGCGTGTGTGCGTGCGTATGATATACGACGACGTCACGGACCGACGGGAATGCGGTCGTCAGGTAGGGCGCACAACCGGTGAGTTCCTGTTGCAGTCGGACGACTCGAGTGGGGGAAACGTTCGGCGACGCGAGCGCCGGCCAGCCGCGGCCGCCCGCTCAGTCAGTTTTTGGTACCGGTTCGTTTCGCCGTTGATTTGTGTTCCGCGCGCTCAAGTGTTGCGTGTTTTTACACGTCGTCTCTGTGATTCGTTTTCGTGATGTCTTGTTCGCGTCGTCGACGTGCGTGATCCATACGATTTCTGACAAATAGTGCGCGAGTGAAATAATTCATTTTGACTCTTGTTCCGGGTTTTTCATGTACGATATCGACATGTCGTCGTCGTCGTCGTCGTCGTCACAGTTATAATAGTATTATACAGTGCCCGGACTTGGCGTTATCGAAAAGTGTGCATCGTAAATAATAATAATATTACTGTCGTAATTCATTTACTTTTTGTTCGTGCGGGTTAGTCGAAAATGTGGTGGCTTAGCGGCAATCGCGGTTCGCGGTTCTTGGCCGCGGCGGCGTTGCTGGCGCTGGTGGTGCCGTCCGCGGTCCGGTCGTTCGAGGGCTGCCCGGCAGTATGCTCTTGCAAGTGGAAAGGTGGCCGACGGACGGTCGAATGCGCCGACCGGGCGCTCATCACCGTCCCGACGGGCGTAGACGCGGAAACCCAGGTGTTAGACCTGTCCGGAAACAATCTGCAGATCCTGCCTAACGAGACGTTTTACAAGGCAGGTCTGGTCAACCTGCAAAAGGCTTACCTGCGCAGCTGCCGCATCGGGCAGATCGATGAGAGTGCGTTCCGGGGTCTGACCAATTTGATCGAACTGGACCTGTCCAACAACATGCTCACGTCCGTACCGTCTTACGTGTTCCGGGACGTGCCGTACTTGCGCGACCTGTCTGTGGCCGGCAACCCCATACAGAAGATCGAAGCGCACGCCTTCTCCGGATGTCCGTCCGTCGTCAAGGTGGACGCGTCCCACTGCGGACTTCAGTCCGTGGCCGGTCTCGCGTTCGACGGCATCGTCAGGCTGGAGACTCTCCGCATCAACGACAACCGGCTGACCGAGCTATCGGCCACCGTGCTCGAGTCGCTCAACAAACTTCGGTCCGTCGAACTGCACGACAACCCGTGGGTTTGCGACTGTCACCTGCGGCCCATGAAGCTGTGGCTGGCCGGCAACAACGTGCCGTACAGTCAACCGGCCCTGTGTTCGGGTGGCCCCGACAGGCTGTCCGGAAAACCGCTCACCGAGCTGGACGTGGAGGACTTCGACTGCCGACCAGAAGTGCGCGCCGAGTCCCGATACGTCGAGGTGACTGAGGGCCACAACGTGACGGTCCGGTGCCGTGTCGAACCCGGTTCGATGGCGCACATTGCGTGGTACCTCAACGGCCGCCGATTGCAGGGCGCCGGTACGCCGGCCATCGGGTATCCGGGCGCTGCGTCCGCTAACCCTCGCATGTTCGTCGTGGACGGCGTGGACGAGGAGGACGGTGGTCGTCGTAGCGAGATGACGCTGACGGACGTGAGGCGAGAAGACGCGGGCCAATACTCTTGTCTGGCCGAGAACCGAGCAGGCAACTCCGAGGCCAACTTTACCGTTTACGTGAGCGACCGGCCATCCGTCATCATGTCGACGTTCGGTTCGGCGCACGTGAACGGCGTGGCTGCCGCCATGGCCGCGCTCATCGTGTTTATACTGGTGTTGATCGCGTTGACCGTGATGCGGATCCGGCGATCCGGATATCCGGCCGACACCAAGCCCACTGAAGTGGCCGGAAATCGCGGCGGCGTTGGTAGCGGCAAGCCCAACAACGGTTCGATGGCCATGCATGGCGGTGGAGCGACGATGGGACGCGGAGGAGGAGGATACGGAAACGGTGGCATGTTGACCGGGGGTGGCAAGACCAATCCTGCGCTGGACTTATCGTCCGTGATCGAGCGGAACTACGATCCCGACCTGGAACCCGGGCTGGGATCCGTGTGCACTCCCACGGGATCGTATCACGTAGCCGGACTTGACCTGATACACGACCACGACGCTTCCCGGCTGGAGATGTGTGATTCACCGATGTCTTCGACCGCCAAACCTCCACCGTCGTATTACAGCGGAGGCAGGACCGTGTCCAGTGGCGGAAACGTGCGCCCGTACGACGATCGGACGCCGATCATCGGCACCGGAAGTGCGGGTGACGCGTACAGCGTGGGCACCGGATCCGACGAAGTTTTCTCCTACAACAGCCAACAGCAGTTGCACTACGGCGGCGGCGGCGGCAGTCATTACGGCCATCAACAACAACAACAAGCCATCGGTGGCGGTAGCGTCAACAGCGATTACCCGGCCGACTACGGTCTGCCGATCTTACCCACTGGCCATCACCTCAATCAGTCTTCGACCAACGTCTCTCAGTACGGTCATCATCCCCAGCAGCAACACCCCCAACCACAACAACACCAACAACAGCCACAACACCATCAGTTTTACAACAACAACCAACACCAACACCATCAGCATCAGCATCAGCCACAGCAGCAACAGGAATACGTCCAGCAACAGCAAGACGCGTCGCAGCAACCGTCGGTGAAGACCCTGCGGGTGTGGCAGAGAGGAGTACCCGTGTTACCCACCACGCCGTCCCTGCAGAGGTTCGCCAACAGGACTTCACCCACCACGCCCGGTACCGACGTCTGAGGGTAGAACTCGATTCGAGTGTTCCCGGGATCGTTGTTATATCCTTCCGACACCTGTAGTACACCGTGTATAATTAATCTCATTGTACCGTTGCTTTCGTTTTATTTATAACGGCGCGTTTCGTTCCTTTCCGCGTTACTTTTCTACGAGTTTTGTTGTTGTTGTTTTTGTTGTTATCATATTATTTTTAATTACGTGCTCGGCGTGTGACGCTACCGCGATGACCCGAAACGGACGATTTTTTCCATCCCGACAACACCTGCGGAGTCGCGACCAAAATCTCTGGTCGACCATCGACAGACCGATCTTTTCGTTTGCGTAGTAAAAAAAAAGTACCTTTTTTCGGTAAAAAAAACTCCGACCGGTTTTATGTATAGGCTCGTTTTTTTGTTTTTGAGAAAAAAAAATATTTTCCTACTTTTTTGAAAACCAAAACGAAACGGAAAAAACCGGCCGTGAGATCTCATTCGTTACGGAGACTCGCGTCATGCCCAATGTTGTTCCTCTTGTACATTATTGTAATAGCTGATGTATATATAAAATAATATATTATATTATATTGTAGGCACGACGGCGTGATATACTTATATAGTATTATTACTATATCACGCCGTAAACGAGTTATGCGTAAGTATACGTACAACGTATAGGTATTATATTTCCCCCCCAAAATATGGCTGTGATGATGCGGTTTGTTTTTTGCTCGATGGCGACAAAGAAAAACCTATTTTATTTTTTATTATTATTATTATTATTATTATGATTATCATTTTTTTTTCTAAATTACCTCTGTAAGATAAAAATGTTAAAAACAATAATAAAAAAATAATATTTTACGATTATTCCGTAATGCAAACTACTACTATATACGGCGACGACGGTAACGATATTATATTACATAGGCGCACGTACGACACATTGCTGAAATACCAAATCAAACATTATTATAATTATTACTGTTTTATAAATATATTTTTTTTATGTATAAAATAGCTATACAATATATCCCTCGTGTCCGCGGCGTGTGCCAATATATTCCGGTCGTCTGGCGTCGTAAACTATATAGTATTACGCATTGTCACTACATATATTATTATTATTATGAAAATTACCTATGGTTATAATTATTGTAATATTTCCATTTTCTAGTATTATCGTTGTTGCATGTATATAATAATATAAGAAATAATATTTATTTGTCGCGTGTGTAGATAAAAATATTTAATATTAAGCAAATTGTACCTATGTTTTTTCTTCTAATTTTGATGAACTACAACTTCATCGTTTTGTCGTCGACCCTATGTACAATATTATAATATTATGATATTAAAATACGAATTATATGTTAAGACACAATAATTTATTATATCCGACGTTTTTTATTCAAATATACGATTATTATTTTTTAACATTCCCGTATACCTACCTATTAAATCATATTTTGCTCGATCATATTTTAACATGCGCATGCGTAGTTTTACTGTTTTCCTGGCGGCGAGTATTCGTCGTAGGTACAATTATTATATTGACGTGATCTATCGATCTGTGCTGTCTCATTGGTATCCTATCTACGGTTATCGCACACGCATTTCATAGTTTCGCTGCTGCAGTTCTCCTTGACACGTGGCGGTGACGTTATGGACCGCATCGCCGCGTGAAAGTTCGAAGGATGAGCAGCTAGAGAGAGAGGGACGTTCGTTGTAATTATTATTTGGTCGTTACGCCGACGACGTGCGGTACAGCAGCGGGAGAACGGTTTTTCCTCCGTTCTCTTCTCTCGTCTCTCATAATAATGCGATATTATGTGCCGGGTCCACAGGACGAGGAAATAACACGAAATGTCGTAAACACGACTTTTCACAACGCAGATGGGTGGGGAGGGGGTACAATCTATATAATTGTTTTTGAAAACAGTATCCAGACTCAGCCGCAGTGTGGACTCTGCGTTACAATAATATGTTATTATATTATTTTATCGTATATATAGGTACTATAAGCGTACACAGCGGGTGTAAGGCCCAGGCCCAGGGAGTCGCGTATTCGCTTGTGTGTCTCGTTTGATATATTACAAAACGGGTAAGTTTTATGGTCTCTTCTAATATATTATTGTGTTGTGTTCGAGAGAAAACTCTCGGACGTATGACGGCGATGGCGACGACGAAGAGCTGGTAGTGCTATGCAGACGGAGCGAATAATACGTATAATTGTAAAGGAAAAAAAAAAATTAATGCGTCGCCGACGAAATCTTCCGAACGGTTACGGACAGGTACACAGACAAACACATATTATGTATTTATATATATATATAGGTACAGAAAACAGCATTAGGTTATATAGCTGCCGGTGTGTATGATGTCGAAGCCACCACAATGACAAAAAAAAAAAAAAAAAAGTTATATTATTACACGCAGATGGGAGGGCTCACGGTTTTTTTTCCATTCTTTCTTCGGCCGTTCACGATTCTTTATTCCTCCACCCCTCCACCCACGTATACCTTCTTCGTCGTCGTCGTCGTATACCTATAGATATATGTGCCTACCTGTAGCCGCACACCTGGTACCGATTATCCGAAATCTCGACGCGGCGGCTTATACGCGTCTCTTTTTATTTCAGTCTCCGTCTCTCATTCTCTCTCTCACGATTTCGATCCGTCACTCTGTCCCTCTCGTCTTCTACCCGTCTCTTTCGCTCTCCCGACCCCCCATCCGTCCACCTCTATTTTACCGACGGCGGTTGTGCCTAAAGTATTATACAGGTACAATAATACTATCCGCTGCAGCAGTTAAACTCCAACGCGCCGGTCGGGTTTCTTTTGTACGCGCTCGTACACGCGTGTATTGGGTGAATATTTATATAAAATACACACACACGCACACACACACTCACTTGTTTATATAGTTCATGTGTGCGTACAAGTACCTGCCCCGTCGTATATATTGACACCTGGCCCGGCGGTCCGCGTTCATCATTTTACAGTCGATTTCGGCGGGGCTGCAGCTTCTTATATTGTGCACCAAGAAATCCTTTGAGACAACGGCGGTAGTTTTTCCTAGTCAAACGAGAGTGTGTTCTTCTTCGACCTCAATAATATTGTATTGTATATTGTTATTTGTACAGTCTTTTGTGAAACGCTGTCGAGACAAAACGTAAATGCTCGCCGAACAGGGTAAACATAATCGCGAGAGCACCGCTCGCTCTCGCGGTACCTATATATATATTATACATATGCGTATTATTTATTGTAATGGTCTTAGGTCGTACATTGTGCACTGAGCACACACTATTATCAAACCATATAATATAATAAAATAAAAAAATAATATGTTATATTGTGTGTGTGTGTGTGTGTGTGTGTGTGTGTAACGGCGTACCTTTATGATGCTTTTCACAACCTCTTTCGTGTTTGACAAAACGACCGTACTATGAACCAGGAGCTGGAAAACTGTGTGAAATGTGCACGTACGATTGATGAAAACTTATATATAGAGCAATTCTCGACATTTTCGTGTGATAGCGACGACGTAGAAACGCACGCGACGCAGGCAGGCAATATATAATATCATATAATATGTATTATGTATGTTATAATATACAGCGCAATAGGGAAATTGAAATATTGTTTTCCTCTTGCATAGTGCACCGGCGCGTGTTTGAATAGGTGTTTTCGGCACGAAATCCAAGCAGTTTATATAATATGGTCATACATTACACACATGCACACACACACACACACACTTAATATTATAAATGCATATTTGCTAGTTTGCTACGTATAATATTTGGTGTGTTAGATGTATTGTGACTTGTATTGCGTTTTAGGAGAATTGCTTTTTTATGTTTCCGTTTACGCGATATATTGTCCGGAACGTCATCGCAAGTGGCCAATTAATAAAAACAAAATCCTGAAGTGTGCGCATTTTGAGAATACATTATAATATTGAAAAAGAATATCCTGCTCGTCCAGTCGTCCCATATACATACCTATAATAATATGTAGGTGCAGTGTTGTATAATAATATTATTTATTAAGTACGTTTACGTGTTTTCAGCCACGTTAACAATTATAAAATAAATTATAATAATTTTTTATACGTCCTGTACCTGCCTAATAATGAAAAAAATATTTTTATTTCGATTCTCTTTACTAAAATTTTCCTGACATTAATCGACTAAACTTAGGTATATAGATTTAAAATTGTTGACATTTTTATATCAGATATAATTGGTTACAAGAAACTAGATAAAAATTTAACAAGTGCAGTTATAGGTTTTTACACTTCCTTAATATTATTTACATTATTTACAGTATACAATTTGTTACATAGTATGATTAATGTATAATAATAATAATATTGTCAAACCGCCAAAAATGTATAATACCTATTATTTCACGTCGAGCCAGTGACACCGGATTTATGCCATGGACAGCAATATACGATAATATTATCATATCATCATAATTTTACATTTATATTTGAAAATTACAATTTTCATGGTGCACTGCCGAGCTTTTTATACTATTATTGTTATTATTATAGTGGCGGCGTTTGTGTCTTGCTCTACCGTGTGATAGGCATCCGGTAAGTAACTTAGCTGTCCCTTAATGTGATGATAATAATATTAAACGTAGAAAAACCTAAAAAAAAACTCATAACGATGATAATAATACAACTAACTGTTGCCTCGGATGTGCCCGACCAACGTCGGCTTGTGTGTGTTTTAAAATTATATTTTCTTCGTGCCCACTGTACTTACGTTTTGATTGTTATTGTTGCATTCGGTACCTATATATACAGACTCGGTCGGTAATATATAGGTGGCTAGGTACATGGGTATTATACATGTGAACCCGACAGCTGCAGTACAGCTAGCCCGACCGACTCGAAATCTCCGGGTTGAATCTTTATAACGAGCGGCGTCTTCCGTCAAAATTAAATTGCTCTCCGGTAAAAAAATAATCGGAAAAAAAATGAAAAATCGGAACTATATAATAATATAGGCAACGATAACATCGCTCGACGTTGGGTTTTTTTTTCGTCACCAGTATTCTAAAATATGACGCACAATATTGTATTATAGATAGACGCGATTATGAAAAATACATTCTGTTTTAAAACGAAAATCGCTCACAATTTTTAAACTGGCATTGATGCGTTTTCGGAGCGCTTAATATCGGTCACGGACCATTGCAGTATTATGTAATATTTTAGAGCTACTTTCGGTTTATAATATAGATACCATATTTGGAGTTTTGGACGTTTAGTCCAAAACTGACCGATTTTTTGTTAGCGACTAATGTGTGTTGGGGATATTACCTTTTTACCCGTTTAAAAAAAACAACGTGTTTGGGAGCAAGTTTCGCATGTAATATGTTTCTAAGCGAGTAATGAGTATGATACAAAGTGCGTTACGCCGAGAGGTCATTTTATTCAGTGACAGGCAATATTGACTAATATAGTAATATTTATAGGTTTATCAAATAGTTGTAAAATTTATCAGTTGTTCGTCCAACAAATATCAGTTTTGCTATCTACTATTGGAAACCTGTGATCGTTAGTAGTTTATTAGTGTTATTAAACTTATCACTTATCACGTGTAATATGATATTATACACATTACCAAATAATATGATTGTTCGTTGATAATATTATACACTCAGGTAGTCTTACGACAAGTTCAAAATACAAAAAAAATAACTAATAAGTGTTGAATGATATAATAAATAAAAATACTCACAATGTTCATCGGAAATTTTATTTGATAGGTGAGATATTTACAAACAACCTATGGGGCGTCATGTCTGTATTTGATATACTTTTGGAATTGGTACATATAAAGTGTGTTATATTATATTGGAATTCCGAGTCAAAATCAACAAATTAAAAAAAATGTATAATAAGATTGTTTTTTAAATACCTAATAAGTAATAACAATGCATTTTTAGTCACATCAGTGGAATTCACGGACAGACCCAACGACGACTTACGCAACGAGATGAAAAATGTATTATTCATAAAAGATAAGTAACAATATTTTAAAATCATTCTCTAAAACGCACGGTGCTAAATTTCTACAAATTCATTAGAATACGAAACTGTAAATATGTTGGGTCCACGAAGATATCTCGCATACAGTGTGTTATCTTTTAATATATTGTGTCTACCTGTATCGTAACTCTTGTGGCTGACTAATATTTTGTAGAAAACAGCAGTGACGAACTTATACTTACGAAGAAAACCATAGGTACTAGTTACCATAATGTCACCCTCAACATTTATGAAATAATATTATATCTTCTACCTATAGGAGTATAGGTATGGTTAAAATATTTTAAACTCAAAACACCCACCTATTGGCTGGTATACGTCATTTCAACCCCATCGAAACGTATACGTATTATAATAACGAGTTGTTCAGATAGTCATGATTATGATTTCAAAAAGATTGTCCCAGTCGCGTTTCGGCGGGCCCAAACGAAATGTAATATTTTACTCTGTGTAGGTAATATAATAAAATATAATAATGCTTTTACTTGTGAGATGTCGTCGTGGATTAAGTCGCCGAGCACGTTTCGGTCTCAACTAGTTTAATACCGGCGGGAACGCGTGAATTTTGGAATTTGATTTTTGTAATCAAAACACAAAGTAGGCACGCATACGGTGCGCAGTGCCGCTCCACACAATATAATAATAATGACGTGCATACACATGATATTGTATTATATTATTATAATATTATTATTGTCGCGTGTACGTACCTACGTAATATTATTATTTTGTACATTACGACTATATAGGGTTATATTATACTGAGATCAGTATATAGTCTGTAGGAACGAGATTTGTCGGTTACTCGTAGAGATTAAGATTAATAAAAAAAAAAAATGTATATATACCCCATTACGTGTCCGCAATATTACATGGTCTTATTACAGTTGGAATATAATATCATATTTTTGTACCCATTATTATTATCTTCGTCGCCGCCGCAGTCAGAGATTTGGATTTAAGTTTAATATGAATTATATCGTGTATGTGTGTGTGTGTGTGTGTGTGTGTGTGTGTTTGTGTGTGTGGGTACTGCCGGACGTGAGGATTTAAACGAAACGAATTACGCGCGTCAAGTCTGTTATCGACTGAGACCGATCTAACCAGGCCAGCGGGTTCTATGTATACATAAGTCTAATATTATAATATACCTATGTACTTATATTGTTATTATCGTGTATTTGACGAACGGATAAGCTGCACAATAGTCGGCGTAAAACTATTGTATACCAAATATTTGTATTCTAATATTTTATATTTATTATTATTATTACTCACGCCAGCTGCTGCTATATAGCCCTGCGGGAGCTTGCGTTCACGTTTCCGACTTATTTGGACGAGACGTATGCGTTTATGATTAGGTACATTATATTATTATTGTTCTCATTATTTCTATTATTATTATTACTGTATATTCGTGTT
>PVMI01011093.1:0-10051 GCA_008528875.1 Aulacorthum solani
TATAGAAAGACACAACGCCGAGAACCGAGAGTGGGGCGAGGAGAAAAACGCGGGAAACGCGGTACACGAAGTATGTGAATTATACGTCGACTCCTTACCTTGCCGGCCATGGCCGTGTTGATAATCGCTCGAGCACCCATCGCCCTCTGCAACTGGTCCTGATGCAAGTTCATCAGAGTCGAGAAAATCGAAATAACGATATACACGGAACGGACCGATATCGTTCACTTTAATAGTACCAGACAGCACGGATAATTCAACAATTTAAAAATAAAAACATTTTTTTTTTTTTTTTAATTTAATAGATGACCGAAAACTGATTATAGTAAATAAACTCACGAAAAAAACACGCGTGTACCTCAGCACACGGCGGTTTAGAGCGCGCGCGCGCGCGCAGAGAAAGCGAAAAGGCGGCGCGACGAAACGGCACACACACACGGTCCGCGCGGACGGCACACACTACACTACAACTGCGACGCTATATGGCGGTGGTCGTGTGAACAACGAAGGCCGGCGGCGGCGGAGCGTACCGCCAGAAAGAGAAATGAGAAAGCGACCGACGCACACATACTCGCAGTGGAATGCGCGCACGCTCACGTGAACGTGTACAAATAAAAAAAACTGTGCGACGCTACTATGGCCGGTCGTACTTGTGCGTGCGTGAGATCGGCGGCAGTTACGCGGGGGGGGGGGAAAGAAAAAAACCGAACCGAACCAAACCAAACGAAATAAAAATATAAACGGGGACCGGGTCCAGTGGGACCAACGCCGGGTATCCGGTGCAACCGCAGTGCCGCCAACGTGCGACGAACGGGAGGCGGCGAGCTAGTGCGCATGCGTAAGAGAGAGACCGGCAAATACGTAACCGAGGACCTAACGTCAAAATAAACACCGTCGCGTACACGGGGCGGGGCCGCCCTATTCAGCCGGCGGTCAATGATAAACGGCGTGCGTGCAAAAACGCCCGGAAAAATAAGGGCGGCCGTCGCCCAACGCGCTTTCTCCGTCGTGGAACGCTTTCGGCGGCACGCGTGTGGGAGAAATCGATTATTGGCACGCGACGACCGTGAAGAACACACCACGAACGGGATGCGCGCGTCTGCGTTCATCGGAGGGACTCGCGCGCTGGTAGGTAGTCGTGTTTTCCCCGTCCGGCCCCACGACAAATCATTCGTGCGCGCCAAAGCTGATGCTCAACTCTTTCATATTATTATCGTCCGTACTACTAGTGTGTACGACACACGCCGCTCGTACGCATTGTAAAGACGCACCACCACACGGCCGACTCGCGGGGTTTTTTCATTCATTTAATTTTGTATGTTATTTTCAACGTCGTTTCCACACGCTCGTCGTCCGTCGTTTTGGTCAGGTTGGTTATTTTACTCAAGAGTACGTTAAAACGATTATTAACTAATCACGCACGCGGGGCTTTTGCGGGTATAGAAACGTGCGGCGCCTCGTTTTGGCAGATGTCCAAAGTCGGACAACGACGCATTTTTATTTTTTATTCGTTACGAATCAAAAATGCACTCAACGCCGGCTCGTGTGGCCGAGAAACTAAAATTTAAATATTTAAAAAAACCTCATGCTTGCAAAATGTTATGGGTATCTATTATATTATTATATAGTAACCAATATATAAATTAATAGGCATATTCATAATAATAATAACCGTCAACGATTCAAACTTAATAATTTAAATTATGGATTATGTTTATACTATAGTTAATTGACCAATCAGTTAACGACGATGCGAATATTACTGGGCAGTTTTTTTTTATCAAAGAATTATAAGTAAAATTACGAGAATAATCGTACGAATTACGTATCTAAAATAATACTAGTAAAAGTAGGTACAATAAACACAATAATAATTATTTTCAAAACATAAATTACCCAGTTGAAATTCAAACTAATGATCCTTCGTTTATACTTAAAATAAAGTACACATGTTTAAATCACAAATTGCAGTTGTGTCCATACCCATATTAAAATGAAAATAATAAAATAATTTTAACAAATAAAAATACATATTTCTTTGTTTGGAGAGTTTACATCGATGATTGGAATTTTTTATAAACAAGAACATAATATTGACACACGAGTAAAAACAAAAATATCTCCAAAATATTTTGAAACAAGCAATATACCAATAACATTTAGGTAGTTGATTTGATGAAAATTATGAGGTCTTAAAAATATTCGTATGTATCAAAAAGATTTTGTAAAATGTATCATAAACTCACAAAGCATATAGATAATGCTGTTTTTATTTAGCAACATTTCAACGACAGGTTAAGAAAGTTGAGAATGATTTACATAGTCGACCCTCTCAAGTAAACAAAATAAATAAATTAGTCTGTAAACAATACCTGGAGTTATTGGAAGAATAGTATTCTTAAATCGAACTGCTTGACTCCAAGAATATTTTGAACAAGGATACATTGAAAAAAAATAACATTAAATCCGGATTCAACAACCAGTTATTGGCTTTAAGATAATGAATAGGCGCGATTTTATTATTTTATATGTATAATTTTTTTTTTGCAATATTATACACACAAGTTCCTGTGTAAATTGACTGTTGAATTTATTCATTTAAACAAACAAAAAAAAATAACAATATATATTAGCAATCGCCAAATACCTAAAAAAATCGTTTATTTTGTGTCCGCCACGAAGTCGCCAATTTAAACAATAGTTATTTTTAAAAGGAAAAATAAGTTCATTACAGACTCTGCAGAAATTTTATTTCTGTTTAGCTGTTATGCTATGACGTATTGACCTACTTTATTTATATGCCAAATGATGCGAAGACTACTGACACACTGGTCAAACAAAGTTTATAATTCCCCGATTTCGTTCTTCGCACCTGCATTGTCAACACCAATCATCATCACAATACGTAATAATATATGTAATAAATGAATATGTGCTTGGTACTAGTTATATATTCTTACTGATATGTACAGAATATACGAGTACGACTGTACACCGACCAATTATTATACTAAAATACCGTTTTATTACAATAGTTAGCATACTATGTTGTCATTGTTAATTAAATAGTTTTAATGGAATTAATTATAGAAACACTACCATTAACAGCATATTTACCATAACCCACTGTATACATTTTACCCTTGGCTACATTTAAAATTAAAAAAAATGTCCTATTATTAAAATATGTGCTTGATATTCAGATTAAATAAAACACAAATATGAATGGGAAAAAATAAAGCCGTTTAAAATATTTATAGGTATATGAATGTCGTTTCATTTAAAAACGAAATGTAATAGTTTTAATATAGGTCTTTTGAATAATTTTATTTTATTGTTTTAAATCGTAATGTAGCGGACGTTAACTATACAAAGGAACAAAGCGGCAATAGTACCAGACAGGAAGTAAGAGTTGATGTGTCTAGCTATTTATAGAATGGCCAGGCACACACTGTGAGTGTGCAGTTTGAAATGAGGTACCATATGACCAACACACTCTGATCGTATAATTACAATATGCTAACCAACCACATGTCATGGGAATTATTGCGAAGAAGTTAAATTTGAGATATGTATTAATCACAAGTGGAAATTTCGAATTTTTTTAATTAGCAAAATTTCTCATCCGACAGCGGGTCTCGGCCATTGGCAACGGGTGAAATTCTGCGATTTTATTTTAGCCCATTATAAAGGTATGGTATATTTGACTGTCTGGCAATAACAGTAGCCAGTTGGCACGAATAGTAGATTTTAAATTTAGACCACCGCTACAAAGACCCCCATGATTATTCTTCGTGTACAACTACTCAAAACTTCGCAGCAAATGGAAGAAAATGTCTAGAAACTACATAATTGCATGAACGTGATGCAGCACGAGAGCAGAGAAGATACGATAGGGTCGAAAAAAAGCAATATTTGTTTTTAACTCGAGGGACGCAAACAGCTGCATTCTCGTGTACGTCTGGTTTCCAAGAATAGTAGCAACCCTCGATGAAAAAAAGCCAGGTGGTTAGGAGGACTCACAGGACTAACCTCCTCCCCCATTGGTCGCCCCGCCAATTTAACACATTCCAAAAGTATACAGGGCGATCTCGATGTAAAGCCATCGGTTGTGATAATTTTATGTTACCTGATTTCTTCAGCGGACGCGTTGTACATCTGCTTGACGGTTTCGCTGGGCATGTTATCACTGTGTTGGTTACCTGCGAGATCAAATATTTCCATAGACTCGTCTTCGCCAGCTCCGTCGCTATTCTGGATCATCAATCTCTCTATGCCAGCACCGACTATAACGAAACAAAACGAGCCAAATATAATGCCAATGATAATATCCACAAATGTTATTGTTTCCTTTTTTTAGTTAGAACACAAACGGTTTGGTTCGTCGAGAACTTCATTTCAATACTCGGGATTTACATAACAAATAATCGCATTTATAATTGTATTTTCAACCCCCCGCATGCGTGATCACTGATCAGATGTACACAAACATACATCACACCACGGTTTGTGGACTCGATCAACGCAGCAGCGTTTGGGTGGTCAAACGAGTTTGCCGTGTGGTGATGGCGCGCGGTGGAGCCAGACGACGAAGAGAAGCAGCCGGCTAGCCGAGCGACGTCTGCATGGTTCATTGATCGCCGAGGAAGCTACGAGCGCGCGCAATGCAACTACGGCGGCCGCGGCGCTTGTACACCGAAGACGCACAATCGCACCACGTGTCATTCACATGGGCTGCCGCCGCCGCCGCCGCCTCGTCCAACCGTTGTCGCTAAGGGCGTCGTCGGCACTCGACAACGAACCCAAGAAGTTCGGGCCAAACACCGAAGGGGGAAAAATAATAAACCTATCCGAAATATTATCTTCCCACACACAATATAAACACATATTTTCGGGGACGCATTCCTTTCGACCAATAATAATAATAATAATAATAATAAAGTTATCGAAAACACAGACAACACGCAACACCAACACCCCAAGCAAAGGACCAGAAGCACAGCATCTACGTCGGCGGGTAAACAAGGGAAATGAATGCCAAGAATTTATCCGACGGAAAACCGGTTTCGATTACTGTTAGTATATAAATATAATATTATGGTGTATGTAACAAATATACAACGCGCGGCAGTGGCGGCGATCCGTTGTGTGTGCGCCGAGATGGAGACCGAATCGGTCCAATCGGGGGGACGGCGTTATGCCTACTCGCACGAATCCCGCGATGTAAACAATGCTCGTCGGGCGTTATATATACATTTTTTTTATGTTTGTATACACACGCTATAATATTATTATGATCTCAAGCAACTATTTACACACTGCACGCACAAACATGAACAATGTAAACCATTTGTTTTTATTATTCTTACGTTTCCCTGGCCCAGAGCAAGTCCAAAGTTCGAACTGTTTGAAGAAAACACACGCTTAAGATTAATATTTGACAAGAAGGTTCAAAGCGAAATCAAACGCGTTAACGTATGGCCAAGTATATGGCCAATAAAGAAAACAGGGATTTCTAGGAGATGGCATTTTCTTACATTATAGTAACTTCAACACAGTTGAGAGCAACTAAATACCTAGATTTTTCATCAGTTATAGAGTTAATAACTTGAATTTAATTAACTATATTTTACAGAGTTTTAATATTATATCATTTGACCATTTGTGCTATTTTCTTTTAATGAAGTATTTTTATATAAGTAATTTATATGAATGATAAAACATACATAATATTTAATAATTTAAAATCGAGATACATTTTTTCTGCCAGGAAGAGGGTTTAACGAATTTACTATAAAAATAGAAAATTATTGAATACAATGCAATAATTGTAATGCGTATTAAGCATTTGTTTAGGCATCATATTTAAATTAAACGTCCATCAGCTACGTGCAGCAACATTTTTCTCGATTGTTTACTCAACGTTGGTACTATTTTTATTTTATTATTTCGAGATTTCAGTTATTTAAACATAATACTACATGAAATACTTTTAGTTATTGTTGGTAAAAAATTTAAAAAGTCCCTTAGTAACCTTACTTAGTTACGTTTTAAAAATGTATTGAGAAATTGAACATACAATATTCAATAAAAAAAATATTGATAGAAGCTTTAAAATATATTTGGAAAAAAATGGCTGGGAAAAGTGAACCGATAAAATGTGCCAGTGTATGTGCGTGGTGAATAATAGGGCTTAATATGATTCAATTATTCAGAATTGAACAAAAGATAATTACGTCAGATAATTACTTCGCTTGAACATGGGAATTTAGGTAATGCGCTAATTATAAGAAAAAAATATGATTTAAAATAATATAAAATATTTTTCCTATATTATATCATTGAACTTTGATTCGTTGTAAATGTAATATAGAACAATAAAACACGTCAAACAATTATTGTTACATTTCAAAATTTGTTATACACAAAATAATTATTCTCCAAATTATTTGTAGTGAAGAAAAATCCCAATATTTTATTCTTAGGTTTTTTTTTAGTATATCTAGATATACTTTGTAGAAATGTAGAATTCTAATTTTAACCACTTAATATAAAAACCTAAAAAGATGCACAAATGATGAAATAATAATTTAATTAATGATGAAAAATAGAGTTATTAGTCATTACTTATATTTTATAATTCATCTATAATTATACTGGATCAAGCTAATGAAAAAAACCACATGCCATTGAAAAATCTTACCATTTCTAGAAAAAATAATATGCAATATGTGATGGGACATATGAATTTAACATTTTTATAAATTATGAGAAACTATAAAAAAAAACTGAGTAAAAACATGATAAATTTAATTTAACAGTGTGCTTTTTCTAAAATTATATTTAATGTTAAATTCTGGAAAAAAAATAGTCCTGGAATCTTCTATACCCACACTCTAAAATTATTACATGAATAATTAATTATAAGTTTGACAAAAATATATATTTATAAGATAATTTATGAAGCTCAAATTGAGTTTTGAACATTTATATGATTTTGAGTTTTAAACGCCTAAAAATTAAATAAAAAAAGTTACAACAGCTTATTTAAACTATAACAAACCGAGTTGACCACAGTTTGCAGCTAACGTCTATAATATAGTAATATAGTTATAACCACTTAAACAATTATTAAGATAACATGTAAATTGTATAAATTAGCCAATAAAAGGTGACGTGAACCTATAAATGTATTGTTAAATTTTATAAATTACACTCAATATCTGCTGATGCTGAAGATTTCTTTAAATAAAAAAATTAAAACCAAATCATTAGAAAGTTTATGGTTTGTCATTAATTTAAAAAGTATAAATAATACAAATCCCTTAAACATAGATACCTTCTTACCTGACATAACTTGTTTTTTTAATATTTAGGTTAGACACTTCATACAGTGTTAAAAACATTAGGTATCGGATGGTTAAGGATTAGTTTTTATTCATGCAATCTAAAAACGTACATAATAAATTCGAGTTTAAAAAAGTTAAAAATATAATATAGGTAAGAATGTTCTACTAGAAACGTACCTACAATGTTTATAACTTATGCTAAGTAAAATATACCTACTGCTTTCAACTATTTTTATCATCATGTAAGGTACTCAAATAGAACCTACTCAATAGGATTATTTGTATACCAATATAATTAACATAATAATTAGTTCAAGCAAATGAGTTCTAAAATTAGGTGACATAGGTACCTAAATAGAATGAAATAATCTAGAGTATAATTTTTTAGTTCATAGGTAATGCTCTTAAAATAATCATTATCTACAATACCTATACAAAACTAAATCAGAAATATTGAAGTAATCTTAGTAAAGTACTTTGTGATTATAGGTACCATTGTAATTAGATATAAGTACATATTTTGTTGAGAATGCAAAAATGAACGGAATGTCAGAATGTTATGTTCACCACCATCCTATTTATCATATTATGTAAACGTAGCTTCCATAAAGTAAACACCTGGGTAGGTTGTTTTTTAAATAGTGTACTCAATAGATAGGTATGTACCTAGGTACCCTATAATAAAAACATTTTTGAATAGGTAATAAGAAATATCCGAACCTTATAAAATGCAAAACATGTCTACTCTCCTGCATAGCTTGTTATTAACTGTGAGGGTACTGTGCTAGGCGAGGTGTTAGGGCTGTTTAAACTAATAAAATGTTGCAATCTAAAGAAGGTAACTAAGAGTATTTTTAAATCAAAAAATATCAGTAGCCCTAACTCAAAATTATGAAAAAATTAATGCCTAGGTACCTTATTGGTGTATTTAGAGTAAAATTATACCTAATAAAATTTAATGAACAAAATAATAATTGAAGGCATGTCCGTATTAAATATAATGTACCTAATTCATGCCCGAGTAAAGAGAGTAGATTGAATACTTAATTGTACGTATGATTTACAAGCTATTTGAGCCAGAATGTCCAATAAAATGACCAAAACTGAACTGTTAGTAACTGACAATTCCAATCTAAAATACTTAGACGTGGGAACATTAGACACTGATTTTAGGAAATATCCTTACTGTTTAAATATCATTAGGCTATGGTGAATGTATTGGTATTGGTCGACCAAATAGGTGGCGACATATGAGCAAGCACACAGGGGACACGCATTTACCTTGGACAAACGATCCCAAGAACAGCGACCTCTTGTTCTCCTGGAAAACCATGGCAGCAGCGTGGTGCATGTTGGGCGAGTGTGGGTGAGCACTGTGAAACTAAGTCCCGGATCAGATGGCAGGTGGGTATGGCGACCAAACCACCATGGACAGCACGTCAAAACGTAACGGAGGCACTAATCGCCGTGGTCGTCACCAGTTGAAGCGGTCGCGGACGTGTGTAGGTAAATAAACGCAGCGAGTACGCGATCACGACTACAGAAACCGCAACGGAATGATAAATACTTTTAACGATATTAAACAATGGGGCAGAAAAAAGGCATTAGAAAATACAATAAATATCAAAATGAAAATACAAAAAATGTCTGGCGTTACAAACGATGCGTCGTACTATTGTAACCGAAAACGTTTTACTACTATCACGACGACGACGATGACGGTATCGATTGTTGTTGGTGGTGGTGGCGGTGGCGGGGCATAGCGGAGCGGGCGAAATACGCCGTTGCAACTCTCAGTCGGCGGCCTCGAGGGGGGGATTTTTCGCGCGCGTGTAGTGCTTTCGACACACGCGTGACGATGGTCGTCGGGGCTTGCTCGCTCGCTGGTTAAGACGTCTCGTTCGGCATCGGCTTCTTCGACGTTAACGCCACCACCTCCGTCCTCGTTCTCGCTTCGCTCGCGTCCGTCGGGTGCCAGAGACCGGAGTGCGTATCGGTCGGTTGACCGGTACTCCGTGTGATGTGCAGTTTTGCGAAAAACACTCGGCGTGAGCGGTGTCACCTACTCGATCTCCCAATCTCGTCTACCGCGGATAGCCGGTCCGGTCGAACGGAAACAAAATATCCACTGAAACTGACTGAGACGAATAGAGGAAAAACTCCTACGATTTAATAAAATGATTATAAAAAATTCGTGATTAATGAAAAATGTTGTTGCTTCGTACACGCACTATCGGCTTACACGCCGCGCGCCATAGCGTAGAACACCGTCAAAACAACGGAACGCAAACAAAGCGGACGCAGGCGGTCAACTGTCGTACGACGAATTACCAAGGAGATTGCGTGTGCGCGCGCGCGTCTAGTGTTTTTACTCGTTGATAGATGTCGCTCTGATTGTCCCGATGACCGGTTATCACACTCGTTGCCGTTACTCCGTTATGGTTTTAAATTTTGAATAATATATTAATATCATTTGAACACCAATAAAAGACTATAAATTATAGTAAACTATAGAATATAAGTTATTAGATTAGCTATTGCTTATTTTAATTTACTCTAGTCTAGTCGAAAGTATAAATAATTCACTTTTGCCCCGTGCCACTTTTACCATTGGCAACATAACCAACATCCGAAAATGTTAGGTTTCTATTTATATTTCAAATGGGTGCACTATAGAGTTATGGGAGAGGAAAGTGCTATTA
>PVMI01011134.1:0-10194 GCA_008528875.1 Aulacorthum solani
GGCGAAGGCCAATGAGATTGGGCGAGCGGTGTATGTTTACCAGAAAGGCAGACGTATTTTTATCCTGAAAGCTTTTGTGAAAGAGACAAAGAAAACGCCAGCAGCAGTCATGACGGCAGCGGCGCACCGTTTAGAGGAGATGTTAAACGATGAGTAAGAAATCAGTTGCGTGGACGACGGCCCGCAAAGAAATTTTATCTGATCCGGCTGTTCGCGAACATTACGAGGCAGAAGTTCGGGCAGAGCACCTGCGCGAGCAGTTAGCCAAATGGCGGGAAAGCGCCGGAATGACCAGCGCTCAGGTCGCGGAGGCGCTCGGTGTCAGCCCGTCGGCAGTGTCACGCACCGAGCGTCGCGCAGATAAAGCCACAGTTGAAACACTCGCCCGCTATGCCCGTGCCTGTGGCGTTGAAAATCCCCAGATCTCTCTTTGATTGAGAGGTGACGGCAGGTGCCAGAACAATGCTGGCCCTGCTATTTATCTTGCCTGCTATCAAGCAAACTTTCTTTCCGGTGCACACGTATCCCCTCCACGGGGTTTATCCCACCCAGGCCGGGCGGCGCGAGGCGGGTATACCCTTAACCACACGCTGATACGAATCCTCAACCAGCTGCTGAATCAAGCCAGGCGAGAGGTCGTCACCGGGATAGGCCGTGATCCAGTGACGTTTATTCATATGATAACCGGCGGTGATCGAGGGATAGATCACCCGGTGCAGCTCCGCCTGCTGCGGTTCGCATTTCAGGGTGATAATCGGCACACCCCGCAGTTCGGTCAGCAGTAAAAACACTTTTCCACACACTTTATAGACCTGATGTTCCGGCCCGAATGGATAGCTGCATTCAGCGGCGGGCAGCCGCTCAGCCGCTTCAATGGCGATGCGCTGGATCTCATGGCCCTGCATAGTGAGTCTCCCTGTAATTATTCAGCCTGAGTCTGCGGCCCGCGACTGGCTGGTCGCCAGGGGCCTGTTACACTTCTGATAAGCATAAATCAGGAGCAGACATGAAATTAGGCTTTGCATGTAAGTATCTCAACAGCGATGGCAAACAGTTTTTCCCGCTTCGCGCCACCACCCGTAAACGGTTTCTGAGTTTATCGCACGATGAACGTCATCAGCTGATCTATGAGATTACCGTCACTAACCTCAACAATCTCTACCTGACGCTTGAGCATCTGGCCACCTTACCTGAGCCACTCAGGATGATGCGTATTGGCAGCGATCTGTTACCGCTCTATACGGTTCCCGAGGCCACGCCACTGTTCACCGAATTTCTGCCCGAACTCTATCCGCTCTTTGCCCGCTGTGGCGAGCTGGCGCGGGCGCATCACATCCGGCTCTCATTCCATCCAGGACAATATACCGTGCTCGCCTCCGATAATCCCGATGTGGTGGTGCGCGCGCTGGAGGATGTGGAGTATCACACGCTCTGCGCCTGTCTGATGGGATATGGCAAGGCCTTCCAGGATTTTAAAATCAACATTCATATGAACGGCAAGGCGGGATTCGACGGTTTCAAACGGTCGTTTAATCAGCTCAGCCCGGAAGCGCGGCGGATGCTGACGGTGGAGAATGATGAGATCTCCTGCTCGCTGGATGACGTGCTGCAGGCAGCGCCGCTCTGTCCGGTGGTGCTGGATATTCACCATCACTGGGTAAAAGAGAGTGAGTTTATTCAGCCGGATGACGCGCGTGTTGCCAGAGTGATCGAATCCTGGCGCGGCGTGCGGCCGGTGCTGCACTATTCGATTTCGCAGGAGGGGATGATTCCGCAGGAGGGCTGGCCCGATCAGCAGCAGCTGGGCGTGAGCAAAAGCAAACTGCGGGCGCACTCTGATTACTTCTTTAATCCGACGCTGAATGCATGGGCACTGTCGTTTCAGGATTTCGATATCATGTGCGAAGTGAAAATGAAGAATCTGGCGCGGGAACAACTCTACCAGTGGGGGATAACACAGAAGCTAATAGCTAATCCCCTGGCCGAAGCGACCAGGGAATCGGCGAACGTTAAATAATGGCCACACCGCCCGTCACGGCGATGGTCGCTCCTGAAATGTAGCTGGCTTCGTCACTGGCCAGCATCACATAGGTTGGTGCCAGTTCAGCAGGCTGACCGGCACGCTGCAGCGGCACTTCGCTGCCAAAGTTCTTCACCTGTTCAACCGGCATGGTCGACGGGATCAGTGGCGTCCAGATGGGGCCAGGCGCGACCGCATTGGCACGGATACCTTTTTCAGCCAGTAAGGCTGCCAGGCCGCCAGAGAAATTAATAATGGCGGCTTTGGTGGCGGAGTAGGCGAGCAGCTTCGGTTTCGGCTGGTCAGCATTGATCGAGGCCGTATTAATGATCGATCCACCAGCAGGCATATGCCGTGTTGCCGCTTTAGTGATGTAAAACATCGCGTAAAGGTTGGTCTTCATGGTCCGGTCAAACTCTTCGTCGCTGATCTCATCCAGCGATTCGCGCGTCATCTGATACGCCGCGTTGTTCACCAGAATATTAATCTCACCAAAGGCTTCGACGGCTTTATCGACCAGGGCGTTGCAGTGTGACGCCTCGGTAATATCGCCAGGCACCAGAACCGCTTTCTGTCCCGCTTCTTCAACCAGCCGGGCGGTATCCTGCGCATCCTCATGTTCATCAAGATAAGAGATCAGGACATCGGCCCCTTCCCAGGCAAAGGCAATGGCGACGGCCCGGCCAATGCCGGAATCGCCACCGGTAATAATGGCTTTTTTCCCCGCCAGGCGGCCGGAGCCCTGATAACTCTGCTCGCCGTGATCGGGCTGAGGCTGCATCGCAGCGGTTTTACCCGGCGGCGTTTGTTGCTGTTCGGCAAAAGGGGGTTGCGGGCGTTGAGTCGATGACATGAATATTCCTCCATAAAAATCCGTTAGCGTAAAACAACCGGTCCGGGTCACACCGTGCGGTGTGGCCCGGACCGGCACGCCTGTGTCAGTTAAGGCTTCGGTGACGTAATGCCGTCAATCTGCTCTGACTGCGCACCAGAACCGGGACGCGCATTGCCGAGCAGCGGCTCATCACCCTGAATCTCTGGCTGCTGTTTCGCGCTGAACTGACCATGGCCATCGTAAGCCGGGCCACTGCTCCAGCGACCTTCCGGCAGCGGTTTATCCAGCGAAGTATTCAGACAGTAGTAAGAGTGCTCCTGCGCCTCATGCTCCTGCGGGAAGCTGTTCGGGATCGGCAGCGACGCGTTCAGTCCGCCCATCTCTTCGATCACTGCCAGCCACTGCTGCTGATGCATAGTGTCACGGGCGATCAGGAAGGAGAGGAAGTCCTTCATGCCCTTGTCTTCCGTCATGTTGTAGAGGCGGGTAGCCAGTACGCGGCCGGTGGCTTCTGCGGTGACGTTAGCCAGCATATCGGCCGCCACGTTGCCGGAGGCATAGATATGACTCATATCAAAAGGCATGCCGTTGGCGTTAACCGGCATCGCTGCCAGACCGGAAGAGAGGATATGGCGCGGGTTCATTCCACCCAGAATTGCATTAACTACCGGATCTTTCGCTGACGCTTCCTGGTAAGAGAGCGGGGCGCCTTCAAGGTTAAGCGCCACGGCGTAGCCCAGCATTTCGATATGGCTCAGCTCTTCGGTAGCGGTCGAGATCAGCAGATCACGAATCCGCACATCACCGCGCGCGCCCATCGCCTGGAAAAAGTATTGCATCGCTACACGAATCTCACCTTCGACGCCGCCGATGGCCTGCTGGAGCAGCATGGCAAATTCTGGATCGGGTTTCTCTACACGAACCGGGAATTGAAGTTTTGATGAATGATGAAACATGATTATTTTCCTCGTCTGTGTTTGCAGTGGATGCAGAAAAAGCCTGGACACAGATATCGGATAAATAAAGCGAAACGACAGCAATTAACCGGAATTTCAGGTTGAATAAATGGCGAAAACGGTGTTTTCCGGAGCTATATCTGGTCCGGCGGGGCAGGCAATCTTAGCGGTGAGAAGGGGACAAGTGATTCAGAGCAGAAGAAATAAAAAAAGCCCCATAACAGGGGCTGATTCCGGACGGGAAAAGCATCCATGCTAATTCGCGTTCCCTCATAACAGACACAGATTTTTAGCTGTCGCTGGTCGCCGAAGCGCGCTGCAGAACATGTTCAAGCGCCTGACGGTAAATATCCTGCTTAACCACGTCACGCTCACTCTCCAGGCGGTGAATCAGGCCCAGCACAATGTCTTTATCGGAGACATGGGTTTTCGCATGGGCGAGCTCGGCATGGACTGCGGCGATAACCTGTTTTTCAGTGGTCAGCGCTGTGCCAGAGTTCATGAAGTAATCAGAAATCTGAGACTCTGTATTCATCGTTGTTTGCATGTCAGGCCTCATAAGAAATGGGGGGAAGAACGCGTCGATTCAGATCCGGTCACCGGCTGACGCAAAAAAAATGCATCTGAAGGTGGAAATCCACAACACCTTCAGATGCGGTGCAAAGCACCTTTCGTTACAAGTGATTTAACATCACGAGACAAAGTTATACAAGAATCGCAAAGTTGTACAATGAAATTTGACAAAGTTTAACTGGTCGGTGGTGTATGTAAAAAGCATGTTTAAAGTGAAAAAAGAGGTTTTCGATGGTTAATTGAATAAATACAGTGAGTTGGTGAGGTTTTCAGAGGGGGGGCGATTTTCAGACCAGCAGACTGGGGATTGTGCTGACGACACATCAATGCGTTAAAACCGCTTTTTTCCGCAGATTTCAGCCAAAGTTGTACAGGTTTCAGCGCTGGAAAAGTGGCGGGTGCGATTGTGCTGCTGCAATCCTGGCCGTCTGACAGGCCATGCCGCATAATTCACTTCCCACGCCTGATGCAGAAGGCTAAGGTTGACCCCTTATTTATCACAAGGAAATGATCATGGTTCACGACTATTTCGCAATTCCGCCTGCGGGCATGACTCAGGAACAACATAAACGTTCGGTCGCCGTGGCTGCTGCTCTGTCAGTGGCAAAGGAGTCCGTCAGCGCCTCCACCTCTGCAACCGGCTCAAAAACCGCCTGGGATCTGCAGGCCGTGGCGAATGAAGTTGCTAATCTGGCCGACGCGATTCAGGATGCGCTGGAGAGTGACAGCGAGGTGTAAATACTAACCGGTATCGTCTGAGGCTGCTGCGGAGGCGGTGCAGGATAGGGCGGTGGCAGCGTTCAGGAGCCGGTAAAGTCCGGCAATCGGACGCTGCCGGAAAATCCGCTTATTCCATTGCGGGTGGCTCATATTTAATATACTGACGCAGGGCATCATGGATAGCCTGGTTATTTCCCTCTTCCAGACCGCGTTCGGCATACTCTTTCGCCAGCGCCGCCAGTACATCGTCAAACTTCCCTTTGTAATTGAGATTATTCAGCGCAATTTGCTGACCGAGTATCGCTTTTAATACCGTAGTCTCAACCGTTAACTGCGCAACTGCCTCTTCCAGATGTTTGATTCGATCGTCGTCTGCCATAATCCCTCCATGCTTAAAAAAGCAGAATAACCAGCCCGCCCGTAATATTCAAACCTCTCCGAATGCCAGAGAAGCGTTGTCAGATTTTCCTTAAGTAAAAATAATCAGCCGGTGAATTTATAAGATTCTTTACTGTAAGAAGAAATCGACGCTATTCCGGCAATGCGGCGAAAGTAACCCGTTTCCGCTTACTCTGACGGCAATGCGAAAAAACGTTTAAAAAAAAGTGCATTACCATCAACCCTTTCGCTTAAAGATGTTCCATGTCACTTGATTAAAAGGGGGATTAGCTATTACTGTGTTTATATACAGTAATCTGAAAAAGGAGCGAAATTATGGAATTCATTAAACCTGCGGACATTCGTGCCGTTATGCCTTTACCGCTATATATCGAACGTGTGCCGTGCGGGTTTCCATCCCCGGCGCAGGATTATGTCGAACAACGTATTGATCTCAATGCGCTGATGGTCCAGCACCCCAGCGCCACCTATTTTGTCCGGGTCAGCGGCGAGTCAATGATTGAGGCGGGCATCAATGATGGTGACATGCTGGTGGTCGACAGTTCACTCACCGCCTCACACGGCGATATTGTGGTCGCCGCGGTGGAAGGTGAATTCACCGTTAAACGTCTCCAGCTTCATCCCTGCCTGCAACTGATGCCGATGAATACCAAATTTAAACCGATCGCTATCCAGACCGAAGATGCGCTGGAGGTGTTTGGCGTTGTGACCTTTGTTATTAAAGCGACCCACTGACCATGTTCGCGCTGGTCGACGTAAACAGCTTTTACGCGTCGTGTGAGACCGTTTTCCGGCCTGATCTTAAAGGTAAACCGGTAGTAGTGCTGTCGAACAACGACGGCTGCGTGATTGCGCGCAGCGCCGAGGCAAAGAAAGTCGGCATCAAAATGGGCGCGCCCTATTTTAAGATGCGTGAAGAACTAACGCGTCACGCGGTGCAGGTCTTCAGCTCAAATTATGCGCTCTACGCCGACATGAGCCATCGGGTGATGACCATACTGGAAGAGATGGCGCCGTCGGTGGAGATCTACTCGATCGACGAGGCCTTTATGGATCTCACCGGCGTGCAGAACTGTATGGCGCTGGAGACCTTTGGTCGCCAGGTCAGAGAACGAATAGGCAAAGAGACCCATCTGACCGTGGGCGTCGGCATTGCACAGACTAAAACGCTGGCCAAGCTGGCGAATTTTGCGGCCAAAAAGTGGAGCAAAACCGGCGGCATTGTCGACCTGTCGGACCCTGAACGACAAAAAAAGCTGCTGGCGCTGATTGATGTGGCGGAAGTCTGGGGCGTGGGTCATCGGATCGGCAAACGGCTCAACGCCATGGGCGTTATGACGGCAAAAGATCTGGCCGATCAAAGCACTGAGGCTATTCGCAAACAGTTCAGTGTGGTGATGGAGCGCACCGTCAGAGAGCTGCGTGGCGAATCCTGCCTGGAGCTGGAGTCAGTGACGCCGGTAAAACAGCAAATCATGTGTTCGCGCTCGTTTGGCAGCCGTATCTCCGACTACGATCAGATGCGCGAGGCTGTCTGCGCGTATGCCGAGCGCGCGGCGGAGAAGCTGCGCCGTGAGAATCAATATTGCCGTCAGGTAGGGGTATTTGTGCGCACCAGTCCGCATGCGACTGACGAACCCTTTTATGGCAATCAGTCGATGGAGCAACTGCTGATTCCGACGCAGGACACACGCGACATCATCAGAGTTGCAATGGCGTGTCTGGATAATATCTGGATTGAGGGACATCGCTATATGAAGGCGGGCATCGTGCTGGGGGATTTTTTCAGCCAGGGCGTGGCTCAGTTTGATCTGTTTGACGAACATCAGCCACGCCGCAATAGCGAAGAGCTGATGAAGCTGATCGACACAGTCAACAAGCTCGGTAGCGGGAAGCTGTGGTTTGCCGGGCAGGGGATCAACAAAGCCTGGTCGATGAAACGCGAGATGCTGTCGCCTGCCTATACCACCCGGATAACCGATCTGCCTGTGGTTGCGCTTAAGTGAAGGCTGACCCGATGTTCCTCTGCTGCTGAAGCCGCGGCCTCTGCTAAAAGCTTTTTTTATCACGCGATTAAAGTGGCAGGAAGTTATGCTTTGCCTGACCCGGTGAGTAGTTTTTCATCGGGTAATTTAAGCAAATTACCAGGTAAATATAATGGATTTCAGGCAGTTTGAAGCCAGAGTGATGCTCTGGCCCGCAATACATTTCACAGCAATCATAAAATCCCGCCATCATGACGAATATGAGATTTATGCGATCGACGATAACAACAATATAAAAACCCGACTCTTTCTCTGTTTTGCTGACAATGAAAACCACGCCAGCCTGCTTATTAAGCAATTTACGTTATGGCTGATAAAAATAAACGCGCTGAAGCGCAGCCAGCAGCGGGAAAAAGGCCGCACAGAGACAACATCCTTATCTGAATGAATCGCGTCCGGCTTGCACCGCAGACCAGACGGCGGCTGGTCAGACAGCGGCGAATCATATTAATGCGTCCGGGAAATAACGGGCCGTCTGCGCGTGACGGGTGACGGACGGCCTGGCTTGTTACCCGCGCCTGGGATAGAATCGCCATTGATTTTGACAGCAACACACCCCCCAGGCCGGTAACAATGACCACGACAGCCACAACGTATAAAAACAAAGAGCGGGGACGCCCCAGAGAGTTCGGGATCGAACAGGCTCTGGATCACGCCATGATCGTTTTCCGGCAAAAAGGGTATCACGCGGCCTCAATGAACGATCTGGGTGAGGCGATGCATCTCTCCGCAGGCAGCATCTATAAGGCGTTTAAAGATAAGCGCTCGCTCTTCCTGCTGGTATTCGAACGCTATCTGTTGCTGAGAAATAGTGAGTTGCACCGTCGTCTGGCACCCTGTGCCAGCGGGCGGGGGAAAATAACCGAGCTACTGCAGTTCTACCTGGATTCGGCACGTGCCACAGAAGGGCGTTGCGGCTGTCTGGTCGTCGCCAGCGCGATTGCGCTGCAGACGATGGATCAGCCACTCGCGCAGCGCATTGATGAGGTCGTTCAGCGTAATCAACGCTTCCTGGTCTCGCTGCTGGAGCTGGGGCAACAGGATGGATCTATCGATAACACGCTGGACAGCGAGGCAGCAGCCGGTTTAATTCTCTGTATTGCTTTTGGATTGCGGGTGGCAGGTAAGGTCAGCGATGTGACTAACGAAGAAAAGACGCTGGCGCTGGCATTGAAAGTACTGGGGTAACCTGCTAAGGCTGCTCAATCAGTAAACAGACTTCCCGGACCGGGGCTTCCAGACAGAGAAATTCTGCACTCTCCTTTCCCCTCATCTGATTATGTGCCAGGCTTTCACGCTTTATCCTGTAGCGAAGAAAATTAAGGCGCGTTTCGTGAAAACTTCAATCTTACTGACACTCGTGGCAGCCATTGGCTGTTCTGTTTTTGCTGCCCGTGGTGGGTTTGAAACCCCTACAGCGAAACATCCAAAAACGCTGCAGGTGACTGAAAACGGGGAGCCGCTGACGCGCTGACCGTGACGGCAGGTGGGGAGAAGCCGACGAGGACCGGTTAACGGCCAGATGGCCGGCCGATGAGTGCAGAGCAATAGCACTCATCAATGGGTGTGGAAGCCGTTTCAGGCGGACGCAGGAGCCGGGTGCAGAGCGTTGCAATTCACGTTCTGGCCGACATGCACTATTCCACTGCCACGCTGTCCCAGCGTCTCTGGCTGTGAGGCCAGGCGCGTGCCCGGCAACCTAAAAAAACAGCAATGACCCGCACATAACTAACGATAATCTTTAAGATTAACCGGCGCCTGTCCGGTCTCGACCAGCCAGTTTAATTCGGCACGGTCGCGCGTTGAGGATTCGATAAAACCTTTAAGCCAGTTCCGCGCATCGGCAATCTGCGTGACCCGCTCATCGTTGCGCTCCTGTTCGGCCATTTCGCTCAGCTGGCGAATCAGTGCTACCAGCGTAATCTCCTGTTCGTCAAAAGCCAGATTAATTGCAGCTTCACCAAGAATCATATGACCCGTTGTTTTGTCGTGATAAACCATCTGCACCCTCCTGATTAAGTAGCGATATAAAGAGTCTAGTTAAAGGCGCTCTGGACTAAAAGGTGGGAAACAGCAGGGCGCTATGATTAAAATTTACCGAAAATAAAGTGAACCTTTAATCGAGGCGGTAAACCACTCATATCAAAGCATAAAAACAGAGTGAGGTTATTCTTGAGAGATGAACTGAGCTATTATGCTGGTTAAAAAAGCTCGGAACTGCCGGAAATTCAGATAAGGACGGAACGGCGTATTTCGTTATCAGATTATTATCTGCACCACTATCCGTACGGTTGCCTGCCATATTATGGCCACGCCGCAGCGGATATTTCTGATTTATAAACCACCGGGGAATAAAACCGGGCCTGTGCGCCACTTCGTGCCAGGCGCAGACAAAAATAAAGCCGCTCGTGGGCGGCTTTATTCATCGGGCAACAGCGATCGGATTATTTCTTCGGTACTTCAGAGACCGCTTTAACGTCCGCTTTATTAATCTGCTGCTTCACGCCATTTGCATCGGTATAAGCCAGCAGGCCGGCATCCGATTCAGAAGGCTTGCCATCACTAATAATGGTGCGTCCATCGTTAGTCTGAATCGCATAACTGGTACGGGTGCAGCCGGTTAATACGGTCATACCAATCAATGCG
>PVMI01011173.1:7883-18602 GCA_008528875.1 Aulacorthum solani
ATTATTATTATTATTACGTTATTATTTAATTAGTTAGCGAGAAATAGATTTCCTTGTACGAAAACGAGTTTTATGCAAATAGTATTCGGTTATACAACCGGACAATTTTCGATACGAAATGGTTTCCTGTCAACGGCACTTACAATGCACCGCAACTTGTGCGTGTATACGTAATCAAAATGTTAATTTACCTTATATCCGCCAGCCGCCGCAAACCAAAGGACACGCAAAGGGTCCTGAACATAAAAACGTACCGGCAAAGATCCTTTATTGGCACCCCAGTCATTTGTTATTAGCCCGTTTTCTCTATATCAATTGTTTAAGCTGTTTCTGTCCCATATAACAAAGGGAATGGCATAATATTAATAATCATATTTGTGCTTGTGCGTGTGAGTATGTATAATGTGTGTATTGTGTGTTGTTAGCGATTCAAAAATTACCTTAACAATAATATTAATCCATTTATCTTTTGTTCGGTCGTTTCCACAATTCGGACTGGGTATTACCAATGAGTATAGATAGTATACTTGTATTAAATGTATATTGAATGCCCAATATCATTATTATTATGGAATAGCAGTATTTTATTATTATTTTAGGTAGGTACAATTAATATAATCGTTCGATACATCTATATATTATGCATTATACATGTAACGCTCCATTTAATATTATAAGCATGCATTGTTTATATTTTAAACACAATGACCCAACTAAATTATTAATTATAGACTATACCTATTTAGTGGTCTACAAAAATTCCGATGTTTCCGTCGAAACCGACTTCCTTTTTATACTATTATATTATTGTGTTATTAATTATTATGTATTGGTAGGTTTAATGCACGCATTCATGTGCATACACGTTTACGACTATTCACATAATCGGCGTCGTATTTGACTTCACTTTATGGTGGAGGCACTACATGGGTAAACTTTTGTTTTATTTATTTATATATTTAAGAAGATTATGATCCCCACTGAACAAGTTTGTGTGGTGGCCTATAAGTTCAAAAAGTACAATAAAATAATCTTTAATTATGTGTAAAATCCTAAGGAAATAGTAAATCCACAACTTGTAGAATTATTATTATAAAATATACTTATTAGTATACCAAAAATGATATAATATATTCAATGGCATTATTTGAAGTATTGCTGACAAAATAATATAGTACTCAACTTAAATTAGTACCCCGAGATGAGTTGACACAAAATTATGAACAACATCATCATAATGTCTACGATTTTTTACAATTTACTTTAATGGTTTATTATAGTGTGGAAAAGTAACCCACCAAAACAATTACAACCGATCAGTGTTATAGATTAGGTTAAGTATTATAGGTTTGGTGTGGGTGAGTGATATTTAGTATTTGGAGTACAATTTCATTTTTATTTTATGTGTCGTAACCTTTACGCTATGCACAGCCATACAGGTATACACTTTCCATTATAGTAATATAGTCCCTTCATTATTTTAGAACTACTCGACATTTTCACCAGATTGGTAAAAACCTTAAAAGGATTAGATAAAATAAAACGGTATTGTCTTGTGGCTTTTACTTGAATATAACACGTTCTAGATTTATCTCTTGAGCCTTGTTTATGCGTTACCAATGTCGCCAGTCGTGCGAATAAACAACGCATCGCTGTGTATACAAATCAAAACACTATCTTTAAAAGCACCACCATTGTATTGATCCTATGGCACGTGTTAAAAAAAATACCTGAGTAAATTATTGAACAAATTATCCATGATTGCAATATTGTAAAAAATAATTATTTTCCGTATTAATTCCAGTACAATAGGAATACAAATCAACAATAGTGTGCAATTAAATCAAAGTACCTATAATTATTAGGTAATAATTTATCTTGATTAAATAATTATAATTTATTAATTATTGTGAATTAGTGGATACATAGGCACAACATGAATTATTTTTATTATTTGAATATTGTACTATATGTTATCTACTATGACTTTTTTTTTACCTATACTTTTAGTATGATTTTATGAAAAAACAAAATGTTGTTCATCATCATATTGTACAATCTACAATAAATTCCTATAGTAATGATGGAGATACATGTATTCCAAATTTGTTCTTCATAAATTAGTTCCAATATTAGCATATTTTATGTAACTAAAATGGCTACTTATTTGCACGCTTCCATATAATACAATACAATCCATGCTTGATGTTAGTTTTTTAAAATGTAATAATTAATAAGTTTCGTTCCGTCAAACACGTTGTTCTAGAAATTATACCAAACTTTGATATGTCCGACCGTCGTTTCATCGTTTGCTAGTGATACTGGGTCCTTCAGATATAATTTATAGTTCTAAGTGAGAGAAAATAGCTGTGAATAACTTGAAAATAGAATTTTCGTTACATCCCGGTTTCTTTGAACCACCGCCATTAACTTTGACAAAGTTTTTAGCTCTGAATATTGACGTGATACCGATCATCATTCTGCAAGAAGATATTTGCATAAAGGTTGAATGGGTCTTAGAGAACTCACTGTAGCCCTTATATGCCCAGAAAAAAGTTTACTAAAGAATTCATGTTGAACTTTGAACTTCTGATATTATATTAAAATGTATATTGGACACTTTTCTGTCACCAAGACCGGAGAGGCCATATACCTACCTACTTCAAAGTAAACAATGTATAAATTACACGTGTTATGATTTTTTGTCGATGATTACATTAGATTATAGAAGTGTTTTGATGTTAGTTTTGCTAACACGAATTTTCAGTAGTTTTAAATAATAACTTAAATATACTTGTTCTTGTAAGTTCATATCTAGAGGTTTAAAGGTCTTATTGTGTTTAATTGATGTAATAGGATACTCATAAAATGTCTTCTTTGCGCAAGTGTAAAACTATAAAGTAAATACCTGGATACAAATGATTATATAAATAGATGGTAAATATTGTCGTTAGGCGCCTAGTATAAGCTCTTCTAACGCCAACTATCAACAATTAAGGTGAGGAGCAATATAGTTAAAAGAAAAAATATATATATGTAGGTGGGTGTTTAGTTAACATGATAATAATTACTATCGACATTCATCACTCATTATGTATAATACCTATGTCAACCTCACTGATTTCTATTAATCTTCAATCTATAATAATAATACTAAATATTCCCGAAACGACCAAATCTCCTCCTATATACGATATTATCTAAACTTAAAATTAATTAATAATTTGGTAAAAAGTATTTTTCTCATATATACTTAAAAACATAGAAAAAACAACATTAATTCGAATACATCTGTGTACAAAAGCTCTACATTAAATAAATGTAAATTATTTGAAAATGAAAAACACATTTAGGGGACAAATATTTGCATAAATAGGTACCTACGTCATCACGGTATCACACACAAATTATACTGCTACCACGTCTACAGTAATAATAATAATAATAAATGATCACAGAACCACTAAAGTAATGTTATTATAGTTTCGTAATCGAGTACAAAATAATTGAAGTACATACAATATATTATTATGTAACTGAAACTTTTGTACTAAACAACATATTGGCCCTGCATTATAATTACATTCAGATGAATGATTTCGGATAATAACAACACTAATCGAATAAAATAGTTTAAGCTTTAAACTTTTAAACAACATCAAACGAAATAATGGATAAATAAGTAGATTAAGTAAATATGTGTGAGTTATGCGTACATCCAATTACATTATAAGTATATTTAGTTATTTGCAGCCCATATAGTTATGTCAAAAATGCCATACGTAGGTACATTATTGCAATACATTTTCGTTTAAAGCAAATTCAACTCACACAGCAATTAGTATTTGGTACATGATTATTAGTTTATTTTATAATTAGGACCATTTTCAAAGATGTAATATAATAATGTAATGCACCAAATTTTATTTTCATACCACCGACAATCATTAAAAAAAGATATTATTCAACATCGCTGTAATTCGTAGCTTTTAAAATTACAACAATCGTGTTAAACCATATAGGTAAGTATAGTATGTGCAGTCAGAAGATATAAGCTAAAGTTTTTGAAGCTTATACGAACATTTAACAAAGTTGCGCATATTTATATACATGTACGTTATATACTCTAATTTCTTAGTAGAGAAATTCCTTTCATCATTACGCAAACAGAGTTATTAATTAATTTTCAGAAAACTTGATACACCATTGTTATAGCAAAATAAAACAATCCTATATGTATTTTTTATTATTTAATTAAATTCTACAAGAGTTGATTATACTCGTTTTGTACTGTGTTAGTTGAATCACCACAAAAGAACATTATAATAAACTTAACTCAATTATAATAATGTATAAAACTTATTATTAAAGCTCTACATTTTAAAGTTACTTACACGAAACATATAAAAAGCCGTAAAGGATCCTGACACAGTGGGTGTTGGGCTATCGCATGAGTCCCACTTCACACACTTTGGATCAGAACAATATTGTGTTATGCAATCAAACAAATTAAATCAAGCAATGATAGCTATCAGTTTTAAAAAACGAAGATGAAGCTACACAATAAAAACCAAGTTAAAATAAGTTCGACATCACAATTACATCTTTATACTTTTTTTATTGTTGTTTAAAGTTTCTTATTCTACAATAAGTTGTACATACTAATTGCAAAGTGAAACTATTTGGATTATCTAAAAATGACTTCGAAATTTTAGGTGTATATTTTAAGACCATTAATATAAATCGTATAGTCAAAATAACAAAACAGTGCTACCCACAGGTTAAAAAGTTCATTTTTTTAAACTTTTTATCTTCAGTAACTAGTAAGTCATTTTTCTGAATAAATCATAGGTAGTGGGTATATTTAAGTTTTTTTAGTTAATTTAAAATATAATACCAAAAATTAAATTAATGTTGCTAGGTTCTAGGTTGTAGGTAAATAGTAGTATGTAGATATAAATGTAGTCAAAACTAATTAATTAGTTATTTTTATATTTATTCAAGATGTACCTATAGTGTAAACAATGATTTTAAACTCGGATAAACATATGGATATCATTGATTTAATGATTTTTTTTAATTGATTAAACTACTAGGAGCAAATGGAAATTTGTAGATATCGAACATAATATGAAATAATATAATGATAGATGTAACAGAACAGTTTCATTTGCTCCTTATGTGAGTTCAGTATAACAGATGCAGTTTCGAAATAGTTATTTTCATTTACCCCAGAAGTATGGGCAAATGCAATTTTTTTCTCTTTAAGTAATCAATTATTTTTACTTTGATTGAAATGTTGGACGCATATTGTTTATAGCTAAATAGTTTAAACCAAAAATAAAAAATAAAGTAATTAGAATATGAAAAAATTAAAAAAGTTGTTAAACATGTAAATTTAATTTTCGTTTACCTCGCTTGACCCTACAGGTATAGTGTACAATTTAATGGAATACTTAGTAGAATTAATTTTCAACAAAAAGTCTAAGATTAAAATTTAAAATTTAAAAATATCTATTTGAGACCCAGGTGGTAATTGAATAAAGCTAATTTTCTTCTTATATTAAGTTACACTTTTTGAAACCTACGGCACTTGAACATAATATTATATTATGTCATTCGAACAAGTGACCTACTCCCTAATAAATTTACTTAAAAATATATAACATTAACAAATATCATATTATAATACCTTTTGTATTAGACTGTCAAAACTGCGGACTAACGTATAATGAACTATCATCGTCGGGGGTAGAGAGTAGGAATTACACATTTCTAGAAAATACTATATATTATTATAATTATATAACCTTAACTGTAACTACGCGGATATTGGTTTCATTTTAAACTATTGACTAAATATACCAAATTATCTAGTACTTGATTCAAAATTAAAACCACTATGCGACATGAGTACAAGTTAAGGTTAGGTTATGTTGATGTCCCATAACACCAAACATATGTGGGTGACCAAAATTGTTTCTATGACAGTTCATTATATATTAGTTCATTTTTAAGAAGTAAGTGCTTTCATTATCAAAAATCACTCGTAAAACAACTATGTAGTAGAAAAAATTTTCAAAGAAGCGAAATATCTCATTAAAAGTCAATGAATGAGCTTATAAAAACTAAAAAAAAAACATCAAGTAAAACAACTGAACGGCTATATACTGGAACTCAGTTTACAGAGGAATTTACTATGAATAATATGAATACATTAATTTATTTTGTTTTTTCATTTAATAACATTTTAAAATCATGCTTTTGCGATGTCCGAGTGCGTGAATAACTACCACATGAAAAAAATTACCACTTAAAGAACCAATCTTTGTTTTGTAACGATACCAACTTTCGATTTTTGAACGGAAATTCACATTATTTTTCAAAGTTTATGGTTATGTTAGGTTTTTATGTAAGCATTTTTTGTGATGTCTCACAGTCGATTTTTGAATTACTTTTATTGTTGTTAAAAGTTTACAGAGAGAGATAGGCATGCAAAAACACTTTTCTATCTCTGCAATTATTTCTACGTCATCAACCATATTCTTCCGCCCAAACTTTAAACGACTGTAATTCGTAAACCACTCGTTTGAAATTGATTAGTAAATAATTTTATATACATATATATATATATAAAAATATACTTATAATAGGAGTCTATTATTTTTTTAAGAACCACGCTTTGTATACTTCCAACAAGTAAGCACTACATTAAAGGTTTAATACTTGGTCAATGAATGAATATTTTGTAGATTTTATCGAGTCATTCTTTAAAAAAATATGTATTAATAACAATGCAACTTAAGTGGGCACATAAAAAATAGATTTTTTCGTTTACCGAACAAGACAGCATGAGTTAATGTTTGAAATCATCCTACATGGCGTTGTTGTAATGTGATTGCATATACAACCAGCCGGTCAACTGATATACATTTTGTTATTACCTAGTAAAAAATATAGAAACTAACAACAATTCATTTTCAAATGGAAAACCGTACACTATGTTCGTTCAATTTTGTTTGGGCGTGTCCGACTCATCAGTACCCTAAGCTGGGAAATAAATGTTGCAACGCCAGAGGTGTTATCTTTGTTTACGACTTCATCCATGTTCAATCTGTATATTAGGTAATGATTAAAATGTTTATGATGTCATAAAATAGTTTAACAATAATTACAATTGATGCCGTTAGAATAGTTTTGAATTTTTTTCATTAATAATATGAGATAATATACATATTCATATAGGTACATATAGATATATGAGTAGAAGTGAGAACAAGGGTCTAATATAATAAGTTAGTATGATATTTTTTGAGGTTTTATTACATTAGAATTATATTATAAATATGACTCAATTCTGCATTTGTGCTATACACATCATAGGAACACGACAGATGGAGAGATTTGCTAAAAACTGTAAGAGCCTCAAATACTTTTAACCTGAGGAGGTATATGAAAAATTGGACTTTTAGAAAATAACACAATAGACAAGATAAAGGATAATGTGGAAGATTATGAAAATGGTTTTTTAAATTATTAAGAAGCAAAAAAGAAACAATTTTTTTTTATAGTATGTAAATTAATAAACTTACTGAGGATGTTAATACTCTGAAACATTGTATTAAATCATTGATGACGATCTCAAAACTAAACCAAATTATAAAATGTATTCAAATAATAACCATTTATTTCAAAGTGCTGTCTATGAAAACAGAAATTGTAATTTGAACATTGACGGTTGTAAATTGTAATAATATATTGTTTACCAAACACAAACTATAGGAATATCAATTATAATCTAATAAATATTGACTATAGTAACTGGTTACATAACACAGGTCATGTAAATAATAATTATTATCAGGATGATGGGTATAATAATAATGTATTCATTTTTTTTTTTTTTTGAAAAGAAACAAACGAGTTGAATGAAAGATTGAATCAAACGATAGTGAATAGAATTACATGTAAAATCAATAGTGAAGAAACAAGAGCATGGTCCAATATTGCTAGCAAATACGTCTCAGAATTATACATCAGTAAGTACAGCACATGTATCACTAAATATTGTCACCAGAGTATCTCATGTTCGATGTAAAGTCAAGAATTGTACCTATTAAATGTAGAAAAAGACAGAGTGGAAGCAGCAATAGATTAAAAAATAATTATATAAAAATAAAAAAAGAGTGGATAAGGCACATGAACTAATTCCAGTACGGATTAAAGTTCTCAAGTTTGGTTGCAACCGGGTGCTTGAGTCTAGATGAGGGAAGGTTTAACAGTGGTAAAAAATTTAACTGTTGACAATCTCATCGCACATATATTTTAATAGGTTGTAATCATATCTCAAAAATACACTGTATGAAATATATTCTGTGCGTTAAAATATTTTATATTCATTTGTGTAACATTAAATTGTATAATTGTTTAAAATAAAAAGTTATAAAAAATCAATGTTTTCTCTTTTTTATAGTTGTGTATATGTTATTTATTATTTTGAATTACAAAATGTGTATTATTTAATTATTAATAAAAGTTCCTTGCTGTAGTGAAAGTCGATCGCCTTATTATTTAATCTTGAAGAGATAGATTTACATGTATACAACCAATATAGCTTCCAAAAAAACAAAAATTATAAAAGAAAATAATGCAGTTTTAAAAAAACGTCATTGACGTAAATTTATTTGGTGGCTTACGGGTAAACACCCTGGAAAACCATCCACAAGAGAAGTGAGACAATCAAGCTGATACGATATTTTACAATTAGTGCACCGAATAAAAAATATGATGCTCGTAAAAATAAAAAAGTACAGTATCAAGTTTAATACCGTGAGTTGAATATTTTTTCTTCTTCGTAGATTCGATAAACTGAAAAAAAAAATATATATATATAATATAATATAATATATGTACCAAAGAGTAGTGAACAAACTACAGAATTATGTAGGTCACTAATATTTTGTAACATTAATCATTATATAGAAAGTTATAAGATATGTTGTCTGTCGATTAAATTTGATATTAAATTCATTCGAAGTTATTTAAAGTTTGATTTTATTTTGTATATATTTTTTTAATTTTTTTTTTCACATATTGTGATCTTTAACGATTTACATAATATAAATTGCAGTTTAGAATTTCGAGTGTTTTGAAATTATATGCATAATATAATATTTTTATCACATATATTATAATATTATTTGTATAATTAAGTTATTATGATAATCAAAAACTAAAAAGTACAAAAAAGCCTCATTCTTTGATGTTTGATTACTCGATAGCCGTTTATATAGGTTGGTACAGTCAAGTGTATTCAGTTATTTATTTAGACTTACGAGGGAAATATTATGATATAAAAAAAATAAAAATGTTATTATCAACTTCTCTGTACTTCTCTTAAACCTAATTTTCAAGACAACACACTTATAATATTTCTTAGATATTTACAGTTGCCACAAACCTCAAACACTTTTCCGAATTCTTCTTGATTTAAAATAATATACTATGTACATATTATTTAAACCTACCTACACGTCCTACACTCACGCATGTACTAATTCACGTAAATAGTAAAATTAAATTCAATATTTAACACAACTGTAGAGAAACAAACTAAACCAAACAATGTGTACAGAATAGACAGGAACCTATATTAATGTCTTACAATTACAATTTATGATATATTATATTATATATTGTAATTATATATATATATCTCTTACGATAATATTAATTGTTTCCTATTCAGGATTTAATCTTCTGCAACACTATATATATGTCATGTTTTACGAAGCATAATATGGTTGATATATGGATGTGACGTTATTTGTCCACCCGCTCACTGAATAAATTATAATTTTATTATTATGGAGAAATAAAACATATCTTTTTTGTCATGACGATATGATATTATTTACAAAAGGACTGTTCGATGACAACGTCGGCCCACCAAGAACTAAAACTCACTAGAGAATAATGTTTTCATTTTAGTTTGTTAAAAAAAAAACCATTAATGTTTTTCTTTTTTTTCTTAGGAGAAAATATTTCAAAGTTCTTTAAGTAATCCAATGGTTTTAACGGAATTACGGTGGACTTAAATCCAACGGACCGGGTACTTTTTTTAACGTAAGCCCAGAGTGGAATTTTTTCGATGTTCATGAAGAAACGAATAAAACTTTGGGATCGGTGATCGTAACGAATTTAGACGCAAGAGAAATCTCAGTGAAAAATATTGAGCATGTTAATCGCAAAAATACTGTAATATACACGTCGAGTTGTATGCGTTTCAAACGGACCATGTTTTTGTTGTAGTGCAAAAGTAATTTATCCAAAACCTTAATAAATAATAATAATATGCCATTATTGTATGGGTACTAGTTATAAGATTATTATTTAAATGAATAAAGGTATAGCGTGTGTAATGTATACTATATTATATATTTTCTAACCGATAATGTGGTAATCGAATATTGTCAAGTAGGTAAGAGTTATTTTATATTTCCACTGAACATCGGTCCTTAATCTGCAAATGTTCTCATATGATGATCCATATTTTATAAGCACGACCGATTTGTCTTTTGTTTTGGGAATTTCCTTCAAGACAATACCATCCCTACTGGTACAATATTATTAACAATACAATTATTACATACAAAAGGTACTTAATAAATGTTTAAAAACAAAAAAGCGATATACTTTTACTTTCTTAAGTGACAACAC
>PVMI01011177.1:0-20496 GCA_008528875.1 Aulacorthum solani
AAAAAAAAATGTTTCAATACTATTATTTAAACTTAAAAAGAAATTAGTGTTGCACATAGTGATTTTACCATCCTTTATATTATGTGCAAAACAAAAGTGAACTCGGAGCAGCTCCTACGCATTTCACGACGACGTCATGTGGCGCAATAACATTATACATCGCGCTAGCGCCTAGTGCGGGAAAAGCGGTAAATATCCTTGAAAACTGACATTTTGTGAATAACTACATGAACCTATACCGATGCAAATCAAAAAAACACTTTAAACTGTCGCACAATATATACGAGCTTGTAGTCATCACAGTATATTATAATTTATTTATTATAACATAGTAAAATTGTAGACATAAAGAAATACACAACATGCGTTAAGAAATGTTAAAATATTATTACTGAAAACGTTAATCAATTTTTCAATTTAATGTCGGCACAATGATAAGTATTGCAGTCGTATACTGGGTGATCCGTTTAACGTAAGACATATTATGTTATACTATTTTTTATCGTTATAATTTTATACGTTTTTACTCTTTTGAATAACAACATAGTAGGTAGGTAAATTGCATTTTTTATTTCATATTCTAAGCAGAATATTATTCGGATCATTTTAATCCATAAAAATCAAATTTTGGAAAAGTAGTTTACTGGTACTTAGTAATAATTAACTATAACTTATATCCTTATATGTAATTAAAATGTATACAAACAGAGTAGTGCATCAACATTTTGCGGAGTACCTACCCCTGTACTACTGTACATTCCACTTGGCTCATCTAAACTTTTATAACTTATAACCTATTAACTAGTCCAAAATTCCATTTTTATACATCGACAGTACATCAAAAAATACTTTGCTTTGGAATGAAGAATTAAAAATTAATGTTGTCTATAAAATATTAAAAAATTAACGATGAAAAATAGCAAACCATACATTGTTTTAGAAGAGTTTTGTTTTGAACGACCTGAAATTAGGAGAAAAAAAATTTTTTTAGATACATAAATAGTTTTTAAAATAATAAGTGTCTTACTTTAAATGGATCACCCGGTATGTCACTGGTATCATTATATTAGAATAAATATTATATATAATAATTTAGAACGTTAAAATAGATATATCGTTATTGAAGAAAATATTATTATCGCATCATTCAAATTTGGGAACTATTATAAATCGTATAACATTATAGCGGTCCTCCGACAATAAGTGGTTTCATTAAAAACAATAATCACATATCATACCACGTATTTGGGGATTTATAATTTATCGACCCGGTGGCCCTTTATCGGAATGTAATTTACAAAAAATATATACTGTTTATTCCGAACGAATGAAATGCACGTGTTTCAATCAACCGAGTTTTAACGATGCACAATATTATAATAATAATTCATCACTCCTATTTTAAAATATACCTATAATATTAAAGAAACACCGGAACCCGACAGTTAAACTTATGCCTCTTGTCTAAATAATACGATAAAAAAAAATGTACTTTCTTTGCTTTTTTTCATCTAGTGTCTCTCCCCCCTTCACAATCAAAACAAATTGCCAGCAATATACTCCTATAATATAAAATATATCAATATGTACAATATATGTAAATGTATTTAATTTTTATTTTACGTGCTGTATAGTACAACCTCAGAGTTGGTACAAAAAACATAGACAACTGGTCACCCGTTCCAACAAGCACTGATTCGGAGAAATTTGTGATAATAGTAATTATTAAATGAATGAATGAATTTCAACCACGATCATCATTGGATACTTTATTGAAAATTTAAATTATGTACATTGCGAAGCAATGATGACATGATAATGTACCATATCATATGATAACATATAAATATGTTCAATAATCCACCCATCCCCTTATGACCTTATTATTATATATTCATTGTGCTCTGTAGCTTCGGGCTTAATGTTTTGCCTATTAATTATACCGCTCACGACTCACAAGTACAAAAATATTCATCAAAAAATACGGTGTTTACTAAGCATGCTTATGCGTAGCTCAGTGCTTACCCAGTTTTTCTTCAATAACGCAGATATTCATAATCTGATTTTTGAAATTTTTAAGCCTGCTTCAAGATTATTCAAACTTTTGAGATTTTTCGTACTACTTAAGGATCGTTCTGCCTAAATACAAACTTTTTTTTTCAAATGAGAACCCCGCTTTTCTACTATAAATTATTTAAAGAATAATTTTTCTGAAAATGATGACGTATCGTAATCAAAATTCAAACGAGTCATTTTTGAGTTGAGTAACTCCGTGTCTAAGGATAATTGGCTTAAAAGATATAGGGGCTATGGTAATTTGGAAATTGTAGTAATTAATATTAATCTATTAACAATTATAATTTGTTACAACAGTCCCAGTATAGTAAATACTAGGTATAATATTACATTTATTTTATGTTTTTGCAAAACTATTCTAAATTACTATTATACATAGGTACTATATTAATTTTAATAATTGAGAAACTACTCGTCGAAATTTTGAACTAGGTGCAATGTAAATAAACATTTTCAAAACAATAATTATAAACTAATTAATGTTAATTAAAGATTGGGGGATTCTTATATTATGAATAGAAATTTGTATCACCACAGAAAACTCTGTAAGTAAACATATAACGAATTTTAAAATATGGTCTCTAAGTATAACATTTAAATAAACCAAAAATTAGAATTTAAATAAATATATTATTAAAAGAAAAATTTTTGTGGTAAGCATGATTGGTGAATCTTTCTGTACAACGTGTTTTCTTATAGGTATTAAGTCAAATGTGGTCCTTTACGGCCATATCGTTATTCCATACAAAATAATTTAATACGACTGTGATTTGCGTGTTGTGTGGAAAATGTCTTCGGTCTGTATGAGGGGTATCTAATCCACTGGAAAACCAGAAAGCTTCATGTGATATCCGTCACACTCAAAGGAAGTGGGGCTAATAATATGTATAATATGTCGAACCTCGTCGACGATAACAACAATAGCACCATCACCAACAACAAAAATAACAACCACATCAACAACAACAAGCAATTGAAATATAAAAAACATTATATATTAATCGTGGTGTGTTGAAGCCGGTTGGAGATGACGGTTTTCACGTGGGGTGGTGGTGGTGCCATGGTGGTGAAACGACAAAAATATATACTTTGGTCGGCGAGAGTAGATCGTTTCGGCGGCGGGTCGCCTCCGAAAGAAGGAAACAAAAAACCATTATTCGGCGGGGCTATCTGCGACGACGACCCGCACGCAACGAGTTTGCGCCGTGTGGCGTGTCGCCCGCCCCCGCCGGAGCACCCCCTCCGCCGCGCCTATGTCGACTACCGAGACCGGCGGCGACGGCGGTGTCGGCGTCGACGACGATGGCAGCGACTGTGGCGGCAGTGGCAGCAGTGGCGTTCCTCCCGTTGATAATCGCGTCCGATTCTCCGTTCGGAGCCGCTCGATTGCCAGTCGCACCGGTCGTCGCGCGCGCACACCGTCTCTGCCTATCTCACTCGCTCGCGCATCACCGCTGCCGCCGCCGTCGCCGCAACCGCCACCGATACAGCTGTGCGTCGTCTCTACCGCGGTTCCGTCCGTGTGCGTCGCGCCGCCCGTCCCGACCGCCACCGAACAGACTTATAATAAATAATAAAAACAATAACAGCACAACAAAAACAATAACAACAACAACAACAAAAGTAATCACAACCACGACAATTACGTGCCACTGAGAGCGAAGTGTGCTGTGGCTGCTGCCGGCTAACGGCTACGCCCGATCGGATATCATACCGAGCTGCATTTGAGAAACGAACGGAGAACACGATAACACCATACGTGTAATACTGCAGGAATTATCTGCAGTGTAGTGTTGTGCTGGGAAACTCGGGTGGCGGACACGCTACTGGCAGCGAACGATCAACCGACCGCGGGCAGAGGAGCCATACCGTGCCGGTCATCCACGCGTGCCGTAACCGTCGTCGGTAGTAATGGGCAAGAAGGGCAAAAAGACTAGATGGCGGGAGCTGCCCATCACCCTGGGTAAGTGAAGTCCTGCACGTATGTGCACTGTTTTTAACGTGCCGTTATTATGACTGTTACCAGTCCGCCGTATTATAATATGTACTCACCATATTTGTAATGACTTATGTTGCGACCGTGCAGCGGATAGGTACCACCTCACGCCCCCGGTACGTCGACTTCTGGGTACCATCTGGTACGGCGATTCATCACGTTGACGGTTTTCTGCGATCGTCCCTGCGACTTATTATATCGTTTACATTATTTTATATCATTTATTCACGTGTCTGTTGCGAATTCGAGGTATTACATTTTTACTTGGTTTGGATTTATTTGTATTTTTTGGCCGGGAGGGTAGGTGATATATGTGACCCGGGTCGCCGGAGACCGGGACACCCACGCATTATAATAACGTGATTGGAGGCCAGGGTAGGTACATGAGCCTAACCACAGATCTAAAACATCGTAATATATATATGATTGATGATTTATGATTTTAAAAGCAAAATATTGTGTATATAGATTTTATAGTGTTTTATATTATTACATATATATGCAATGCATTTTTTATATTATAAAGATTTCAAGGTAAAAGCTGCTGATTGAGTGAATTTTATTTTCGTATTATTTACTCAAGAATTGAAATAGTTTTAACTTAATAAGGAGTGCCTATAGGTACCTGCATATTGTACATTTTTAAATCTAAGAAAAAATACCTAAATTGTATATAAAACATTACTTTTGGATCAGATTATGGCTCCTATTCTTTCGCTATTGCAATTTTAAACATCGTGTTATAGAAATCATTATTATTTGGACTATATAATGTGATAACTGATTTACTATATTAAGTAGTGCGATTGCATCAGTGTATAATATTTTTATTCCCAGTAACATATATACTACAATCGTAATGTACCAATTCATTATTATTATTTGTGTAGTATTTACAATTACTGAATAGTGTATATAGTGTATCAAACCCCCAAGCAATCATTCAAACATTTATGTATATGCCTAAAAAATGCGTGCCACGAGTAAGTAGAGTTAGTAAGCCTTTAAAAGTTAAGCCCCATTATTACATCGGTATACTATGCAATAAAATCCACGCATATTAACCATAGTAAATACATAAATTATGTATATAATATGTTTATTGTATATGTATGCCTATTATCCGTATAAGTATAGGTACATTATATTTTAGTGATTTTACTGGTTTCACATAATATTACATCATATAGTGTCGCATACCCGCGGCTACATTCCCGTTTTTTTCTGATTAAGACAACGACTATATTATGTCTATGTAATATGTGTTTAACGTTTTGTCAAATACTTATCCAGGAAATCGGTCTATTATACCGCTGCCGGCTTGTTATGATTGCATGTCCGAGTATAATTTGTTCTCTGGGTTGCGTAATGTTGCGTTCACAAACTCTACGTTTAATTTATTTTCGAGGTGAGCGATATCATCCAGAACGTTTTGATGAGATTATTTTTGTTTATCAAAACCACTACGTACAACGATATATAATATATATATAATAAATACACTGCAGTCCTCGGAATGGTGGAGTAATGGTTTGAAGATTGTGTGCAATGAGAGGAGGGGGATACAATGACCAGATGGTCAAATAAATCCCTTTTAACCTAACTTTGAATAACCTTTGATCTCCGATAAGATGACAAATAGGGAGAAATTTCCACCCTCCATCTATCACTCAGATTACGCCTTTCGTGGACATATTCCGATTAAAGGTATGTGTCATATATCCGTACACCATACAGATTTGACTCTATAATATAATAAACTGCCTCTTCTTTTATAACAACGGTCATGGCGTTTTTTTTGTTTTTTATAGGTTGACATAGCTCGCCGTGCATTTCAGCTTATGGGTATAGGTTATAATATATTTTATTATTATAACAGTTTTAGTGTAGTATACCTATTGTTGTTATTATACGCACGTCGACGGCTGAGATAAATACGTTTTTAATGATGCAACAAATTCATATTTTCAGGAAGTCCGTAGGTACTATAGGTTTAACAATGCAATTTACGGTAGGCATATAAACATATTATACATAATATTGTGAATTATATACCATAATAATATACATGCATACCGGTCGCGTGCGCTTTGGTTTAAATGCAGGCTGTATTATTTTGTAACACGATTGATCGCCGGACCATAAACCTCGGAGAACTATTATATTTTACCTATACGTTATGAGCGTTACAGCAAAGAAAAAGCGGTTAACCGACTGTGTATCGGTACAGTTGATTTCGTCCCTATAGGCTATAACGATTACAGATTACAATAGGTACACATTGTAAATGTTAATATAGGTAGTTATAACTATCGCGTGTATAATGATACCATTGCTACCACAGCGATCGCGGACAACGAATATATTATGTTGCGTATATTAGGTATATACTGTGATGTATCATGTATAGTGTACACGTATACCTACCTACGTCATAAATTCGTAGTTAAAAGCAAAAATCGCGTGTTTTTTGGAATAAAATGCAGTTCACAATGTGTATGTATATATATATATATATATATATATTATATATGGTTAGGAGTTATAGTGCCCGCTATGTTTGTATGACATGTTATTCTTTCGATGAATATTTCATACCTATACACTCACTCCCTTGCCATTTAAATGTATTTTTTCTAAATTTTTTTAATTGATCATTGTGTATTCGTATTTAGTAGCGAAAACTTAATATTAAAACTACTTATACATTTAATTAAGTAGGTAAACACAATATTATATTATACTATATTAAAATTATTAAATAGTTTCATTTAACTATATGAACATTAATGTTTTTTTTTTCAAACTAATTTTTGATGGAATTGAAAACGTCTTTCTTGTGTTTCATGTTACTATATATTTTTACGAACTTAAAATTGTTGGCATAACCTGAATTAACACTATCGTCTATTAAGTAAAACGCTATAATAACAATAAAAATGCTTATTAACATATACTAACATTTTTTATACTAAAATTGTCTCATTTTATGCTTTTGTTAGTAACAAATTGTTTTACTTATGTATTATATATAACTAACATAAATAACAGTAGTATTACTATAATAATATTTAGTGTAAGTCATAGCTTTTAATGTTTTTTTCTTGCTTCTCCTAAAAATGTACCCCAGCGAATTTCCTTTGAAGTTTGAACAATTTTGATAATTATAATAAAGGTCGTACCTACGCAAAAATAGTTTCAAGAAACTAAGAAGAATACATTTTATGTTCAAACAATTTTCAGTAAATATTATGAATTTATTCATAAATACCACGGTGGTTTCGTTTGATACCTATATCCATATAAATGAATAACACTAAATAAAATCACCTATTTTATTTGAAACTGCTTTAAATATTTTAACAAATCTCTAATAAAACGATTTATACAACAAACTTATATAGTTTTTATTATTCACTTTAAAAAAACTTAACACTGAAATAAAAGTTTACATGAACGTTAAAGACACGATGAGTTTTTAGTGAAGTAAGCATTTAAAGGCTCGTTGGATAATGTTTTATTCTATGCAACATTCAGGGACAAGAATAAGGGATTGCTGGGGTGCTCTGTTAGATCGATTTCATTGTATGCAAGTGCAGGGGTTCACGTTGCCGATAATTCTATCGTTAGGTGAAAGGTCAAAGAAGCCATTTGAATAAAATAATTTTTTTTCGATTTTCAAACTTTGTTAATGTATTGCGGTTTATATCCGGTCAGCGTTGATTAATGTTTTATGATTGTGTTTATATTACACACAATTTTTGAATAGACATGGTTATGAAAAACTATATGTTGGATATAACATTAATGATAAGTACCTATATAGATATAATATAATATTAAATTATTTAAGTTACACATTTTATAAATACAGTTTGTATATAATAATATCCTCTACATAGGTAATGATCATTTTAATTTATAATTGTATTATAGAAACTAGAAAGTAGTTATGTTTTTTTTATACATATTAATCAGCTCGTTATGGTTATAAGTACTTACATGTATAATGCACAATATTTTGTTTAATTGGCGTTCTAATCATCGGGTATTCGATTGAAGTGTAGCCAGTGTGGGAATAATAATGATATTTCATTATGAATAAAAAAAAGGCTTACCGTTAATTGGACAGTGGAATATTATCGTTAGGTAATTATATTAATCAATATACTGGAATATAATATATTACAGGTACAGGTACATATACTATACAGGCATACTGTACCTATACACCTAACATGTTATTGACTTAGAATAACACACCGTTATAGGTTAGATGAATTCTCAATAATAAGTTAGACGTAAGAAGTCCTTTTTACTTTACAGTAAACTGTTTAAAATTTAAATGTTAAAAGATGCAAGCTGTTCATAATAATTTATGGTAATGTCCATGAATAGATTTTTGTATTTTTAACCAGTCCCTTATAGTCTATATAATCTGCATAAATTATATTTATTATACTCAAACTAACATTTGATTTTTGTCGTGTTAAGTACAAATAGGAAATAGGTAGGTAGGTGGGTAACTCTATTGACGATTTAAAAACAAAATAAAGTATCACCCATAATTGTTACTTATTTATTATTAGGGACAAGTGTTTATTTTTGTAATATTCAAAATTTTGATTAAGGTTAAGTGGTATATACTTATAATATTATACATTTTTAAAACATACCTGACATACTCATAAAAGAATAGCAACTATGTGACATCATTAGATTTATTCACATTGATTACGAAAAAAACCATTTAAAAAAAAGTCACTTTATAACTGTCATTTATTTACTATAAATATTTATATTGTTAGTTTAAGCAATCGTTTTGTTTAAAAGAATCACAATTTATTCAGAAAGCATGTATAAAATATCGTTGAAAAATAATTATCAGTTTAGTTTTATTTTTTATTCCATGTTATAATTGAAAAAATGAATATTATTTTTATACCTAGCTGCAAATGTCGAACAGGCCTCATTGTTTATTAATGTCCATGCAATAAAAATATGTTATAAATTGTAAATAATTGTGATTATGACATATGCATTGTTATACAACATGTCCTATAATTCAAACGTAATTATATTATCAATTATTGCTACCTACATCAACTTATAACTAGTTTTTTTTATTATTGATGACCGTAAAATGCATAAAATATTAATTAATCATTATATTTATATAATTAGGTTATACTTATATAAAATTATAGTGAGAAAAATATTAATTATTTAAATATGGTTTTTAATAGAAAAAATTAAACACGTTTCAGCGTGGGTAGGTACTTGTTTAGATTTTTATATTATATTTACTTTTCTTAAAAGAATGTATTATTAAATTCTAATCTTATAAGTTTCGTTTTTAAGGATCAAATAGAAAAACTGAAATTTACTAAGTACCTATATACTATTATAATACCGGAATTATAGTAGCAGCCTTATATCTAACCAAAATGATATTCCACCACGTATTTTGACAACACTTTTATTGATGGTTAAGCGTACCTACTATAATAATATAATATTATTATTCTGGAAACAGCTTTATTCCCTATATACGTATAATAGTGTATCTGTAAAAATACACTGAATGAAAATAATTTCATTTTGAGGATCACGCGTGGGGCTGATAAGTGACTGCAATGATGTGTTTTATTTGACAAATTGTTCCACGTTGTTCTACACCATTTATTTTATTCGTCGTGTAGGTACTTCATAACTTATTAAATGGGGAGGGGTTTTTTTTATGAAACATTAGTTTTTATTTGTTTTACTTTATCGTGTCGGTACCTACTACGTTATGGATATTATGTAATATTATGACGATGTTAAGAAGACGAGTTTTTCGTGGTACGTGTAGAATAAAAATAAATACAAAATCGTTTAAATCAATATAAGGTATAATAACCAACTGGTCTTATCAGTTAAGCAACACGACTGCCTACGCAATGACTTGAAACAAGTCGACAGGAAAATGTAGATAATTTATCATCGTAAGTGATATTCATTTCCACGGTTTTATTCTAGTCATTATTTGAATTATGTTTCCTTGAAAAAAAAAACAATAATATATTTTATAGGTTATACAGTCTAACGTGTAGGCATATAAACTGTGATATTCTCATTGAAACATCGTATTATTTTAACCATTACATTATACTTTAAAGTATAATTACATAGTACTACACTAAATATATCTACACCTCAAACCTATTCGTGGCAACGTGTTTTTGTCAAATAAATTATATTTTCATATAATATATTATACTTATTACACCAGAAAACATATCATTTAGGTATCTATAATATAATCATCAGATTAAAACTTACTGTTTACAAGAATCCAATCACTCAACTATAATAATTTATTTCTATATAAACGTTTGTGTGTCATAATTTAGACAGGATGATTCCTTTAACAGTTAACACGAATCATGCCAACATTAAAGAAATATTCTGCTTCTAAATATTAACTTTAAAATGTTTGTTGTCATTCAAAAAGTAACAAAACATAGAAAATTATATATAATAAAAAGTAAATAATAGTTATATCTTCTAAAATATTGCTTTTATGACTTTAAGTTATGTAAAATACGTAATTGCTTTTTGGTATAATGTGTGTTTTTTGAAAACAATCACCCAGTATAATTATGGACTATAACTTACTGCGCAATATAACTAAAATGTTAATTTGTAATAAAATATGTAACGTTCGGGTTTATCGTAGTGAAAAAAATTTATCAGGTATTATTTTTTTTTACGTAATGAAAGCCTAGCCTTTATGATTTTGTCACATAACATTACTGTCGGTCACTGATCTCTCTTCTCTTTCCCTCATTGTTCACGCGCTCACAGACTAATTCACTAACGGCATAGTTAAATATATTTTATAGCTTCCGCGTGTCAATTATTATAAACAGTATTGTTATCGTGTTCTTAAAAACCGGGGAAATGATTTTTACGTATTAAATCAATTACCGTTATCTCCCCTGCACATACACTTTTATAATATAACTAATTATATATGATCGCTATTCGTTTTGCTCATCATTATTTGATTGGACTTTTTACGCCTGTTACGTTGTTTACACACCATTATGACATCATGTAAAATAGTATCTTGAATCCGGAGTTGTAATATTATCATCAGTTATTATTTATATTTGAGCCTTTTAGTAAACGAGTATAAATTTAATCCTAGAATATTATTTAAAAATAGTCCAGGTGGCCAAGTATATTTTGAAGGACAGTCATATACTCATATATTATGTTAGAAAGTGCTAAGAATGTAATTTTATATATGGTTCTAAAAATATTGTCTAAAAACTTTTGGACCAGTAATTTTACTTGTGATTTATTTATAACAGAGAAATTAACATGGTAATAATTGTAATATTTGTACACAATTGCTTCTAATAAGAACCTAGGTATAAATATAAAAACAATGTACCTCCATTAACACTTTTTAATATCCCTATTTGCATGTCGTACAATTTACATTTACTGGCATAACAACACAGTAGAAACTCAAAAATCAAAATCAAACACTATATTATCATGAAACAACAAAATGTTTTACTCTGCTCAAAATTTGAGAATTTATAATGCTTACATACATGGTTACTTCCTTATAAAGTCCTTTAAAATAAGGAAGTCCCACCCTGTACTTATGTATAAACGATTAACGAATACGCAAATGGTTGGAATTATGTAGTACTAATATTCAATATTAGTTCATGAAGTTAATTGTTTGAACTGTAACTAAAATCAGTTATTTAAATAAATATACTTAAATATGCCAAAGCTCTTGCGTTAGCCGTTACGAACATTGCTTATCCAAATATTATACTTTATTTGCTGGATAATAGTATAAATATTAAATGAGTTATAAATCGAAAGTCATGATAAAATAAAGCTTCTATATTAAAATTAATTTATTGGGATTGTATTGAAATTATTTAATCATATTAAGTTGTAATACATTTAAAACTTTACAGTATTATCAAATAAACAAGCATTATGTAAACATAAATAATAAATAATAATATTATTAAAACTTAAAAGTTTCTACGGTAAAAATGTGCACGATCAACGTATAAAAAAAAGCTATTTATCAGATGATGTTCGTATCGTTATAGTATTTTTACAATTAATGGTGATAGTTCCTCGTGAACCTCAAATAAAATGAAATTGTGACAATACCATATACATTTACCTATATGCTTATTTTTTCAATTCGATTAGCAAAGTAATATTTATATATTCGTGTATATTCATTTGAAACTAGTATCGAAGATAAAATAAATTTAAAAAAAAAATTATCGACGTCATGGAGGTACTTGAAATCAGTTCATCAATCGTTTTAGAGTATGTAATATTATATTAATATTCAGTATGTACTATGTCTATCGTATGTATTATTGATTTAAAATCATGTTATTTTGGATTCAATCTTATTTTAAATTTTAATTACAGATGTGGATATACTTAAGTCTTGAGTATCAATGGATATATTTCTATGCATTTGAATGAGCTAATAAATATCTTAAACTTGTTATAATTGTATCAATATTTGATTTATCACTATTAAGCGAGCTTTTGAATAATTCCTTATATTATGTCCAATAAAAGAAATTAAATCTAAAAAGTTATGTCTATACATATAGTTGTTATATTAACAAAAATTAAATTGAAGAAGTGAAGAAGAATGCAATAAATTGTATTTCATTATTTAAAAAAAATTAAAATTCACAAAATTTCTTTTATTTTAAAGTTAACAATGTTTATATTTTTATTTTTATTTGAGAAGTAACAAACATGTTACTAGTATATTCTGAAAACTATACTGTAAAGTAAGCTCAAATAAACAGTAAACTTAATGTGATTTGTATTTGAATTGTTTTAAATTAAGAACGTCTTTCACTATTTCTGTTTAGAACATACTTTCATCATCATCATTGACTTACATACCTAATAATTGTATGTTTGTATAGGTATTAAAAATTAAAAATTGTTTGTAACCTTACTCGAACAGAGGACTCCAAGCAGGTTCTTAATCTTTAATTTTTGTGGCTAACGGATATATTTTATAAACAATACAAATTAAGCGTTTCTGATCTTTAAATGAAGTTTTTTTTATTCAAAAAGTATAATTATTTATTCTATATCGGAAAATGTATTATTTGAATTTTTATACGAATACAATATTAATAAAAGTAATTAATATAATATTTGTGTTATTATTATTATGATTATTATTTAAGAGATAGAATAGAAATTATTAAAATGTAAATATGTTACAAATTATTTTAAAATTTCCAATTGGTAATAGGTAACATAATACGAATAATACTAATTGTAAAATAAATAATGCAGTATTTTTAAAATGTAGCTATTGATGTGAAATGGCTTAACGGCAACAATCGAAGCAATACTCTACTAAAGACATTGATTGATGTAACTGTGAAACAAAACATACGATGAAACATAGAAATATCAACTATACTGGCCCTAGACTGGGTGCCAGAATGTATATCTGAGGTATATTATTGACCTATAATAGCCTTCAAAATGTTTCTTCTTTACGTCGATATAGAATTGTATTACAAAAATTAAAATTCAGAAGCATTAGTGTTGCATATATAATACAAAATATAAAACATTTTGTGTATTTTATTGAAGTAAAAAAACGATTAAGAAAATTAATTAATTTACAATTTTGGGCTATGACGTTTTCTTAATATGTGCACGTTAAATTTGAAATAAAACAAGATTACGTTTGTGTAGTGCGTATATTATGTGCCAATAATGTATAATTTCATTAAATGTTTCGTCAATATTAAGTATAAATTGTACTGATACTAAACTCATACTGTTCTTAATATATGATCTGATTTAGATCCAAGTATTTTAAAGACAGATTGCAGTATAATAATATTTGAAACAATGCCAAGTGCAGAAACACTTATTACCTACTTATTTTTATTAAATTAATCTTTTATAAAAGTGAAATTAGAAATATTAAATAAATTCAGTATTAACATTAAATATATTATAATTCCAATAAGCGTAAAAGAAAAAATGGAAATGTTTTTTAGAAATTGCTAGGCAATAATACATTTTAAATGTAAATACTTATATATCTTCAAAACACGTGTTGCCATAATATACAAAACTGAAAACATTTATTACTATATTATGTTCGTGTAAATAGCTAGTATTGATACAATCTCACTTTTAATATTAAGATAAAATTTGAGTGCTAATACTCAATGACTTAAAGATAATGTATTATAATGTTCTACATGTAACACAATTTTAAGTCAAGATTCTCACAGTCGTTAATCCGTTGTTGATACTCATAATAATTTAATATAATGTACGGGAGACATAAGACTAAAAGAGTATTACAAATTAAATGATATTAAAATGTTGATAAAAAAAAAAAAATAGATTGAATAAAAAGTGCTCTTGATTGTCTAGTATATTGATCTAATGGGAATCACATGTTATTACAATAATGTTAATTCATATAATAACTGTGAAGGACACGCGTTACACATTAGGTTGCGAATTTACGTCACATTTTGCTCGATTGGATCCACGTGATACCAGGAATTTTCCAGCTATACCGTGTGTCCACAAAAACAAGGGACACAGAAAAAAAGTAAAGTTGTTGAAATACTAGAGTTTAAAAATTGAAAGTCTTAGGAATTTATGATTCAATAGCTCAGTCTCAATGTCCCTCGGACACAATTCATAAATATGTATAAGAAACCAGTCATAATTTGTTATGAAATCTATAATATATTTATGAAAAACTTCTAATTTTGTCCATCATTCCGATAAACTAGTAATGTGATAACAAATCTTAAAACATTAAAATTTGTTATTTAGTTGACCTGAAATTGTTTGTACTAATTAAGACTTAACTCTTACAGAACAAATAATTCTTACTTTTTATAGTGAACAAATTATTGCTTATTCGATTGGTAACATTTGGACGCGTCCTATCTTTTTTACACTATATCCTTTCTCTGCTATTCGATCGAACACTAATAATCACTTACTTCGCACCCAAAGAAATTAAAAGTGGGTTGCTTCACATAAATTGTCGATATTACGAGCTTGTAAAATGTTAACGACTATAATTTTCCGATGTGCCGCCAAATTGGTAATTTAAATTTAAAAGTCCATTTTGGAGAAGGTTACACCTTATATAACACCCAAACTCAAACTGGTAGTGTCTTTGGCATCTTCTAGGTACTTAAATTTCTTGCGCCGCAGAAGTAATACGAAAGCAGTCCCGTCGTCGGTTTAAAACTGAAAAAAAGGTACTTAAATTTAAATCTTAAATTGCCTCACATGTTTATTCTGTCTGGCTGTCTGTAATATTTTATGAGTCTAAATGAAATACAACTACTGATAACAAAAAGATAAATTACACTATTATAATCAAGGTTATACTGCTTCGTTAAACCAATAAAATATGTTTAAATTGATATTACTAAAATGGTAATTACATCTAAATGCAAACACGTGATAAATGTATTTGTTTGATAGATGAATGTTATAAAGGAGTCAATCTTAAATCAATCCTGAAGAAAATAGCAAAGGGAGTTTCATTTTATTTTGTCATCATACCGTCAATACGAATTTCCACAGACCAAATATTGACGATAAGAGCTTGGAAATATCATAGGCTAAAATAAACAGCTGTGCATTTGTTTTGTCACAATTATTTTGCAGCACAGGGGCATGTCTCAACACACTAATTTAATTTATTTGTAATAGCGGACGAACACGTGACAGACTGACGAAAAGTATCGTCCTAACCCATAAGGCCGTAGCTTGGAGTGGAATTTAGGGTTAATACTCCCCCCCACAAATCAAAATTAACATATTACATTTGAAATTTGAAAATTTGCTAGTCAAAAAACATATTTATACTCTCCAAATTGTACCGATGGATACGTCCTTCTCAGCTTCCACCAAAACCAGTATCAGTGGAAATCATACAATCAGTATTCAGTGGTACGATTGTTCACAAAATCATACATCAATGTATATATTATCTAGTATCTTATCAATAAAATATTTTTAGGGACTTGGTTGTTGGCCGTAGTCACTAATGCATGCTGCAGTCAAGCATCGCTCGTCGTAGCATGCTCCCAGGTGACCACCCGGGGTCTTTGCAATGAATCCTTGCCTTACCTAAAAACACTCATTCCTGCAGCCTTACAACAGCAACCTCCATATCAAACCCAATGGCCAATGGTGCTGAGATCAAAAAAATAAAATTATATTTTTTAGATCTTGTCAACAATTTGAATTAGTCTTATACAACGTTAACTATTAAAACATTTTTTAAGTACATTTAATTATGTACAGGCTGGATTATGGTGAGAGAACGAAGGGTAATGATTGCTACCCCACAAATTGTATTATTTTATCTACCAACTACTCCTAGACTTCATAGACCACACGCAATTGAATTAGAGATATTATTCGAAATGCTTGCGACTCCATGATTTTACTCCAAATGATGACCCTGTAGGTATAGGTACACATTTAATATTATGTTCGATTATAGCTCAATAGTATTCGTTTCTCAATTGGTTAATTTCATTGAATTATTATGAATTCATCCATAATTTACTAATATAATCGTCATGTTTTTTGTATCGGTGGATTATTAATTATAAGCTATTTAAAAAATTTAAACTTTTTATTTTAATTTAAAATTTAATGAAATCAGTATGACTTATTCACTTAATTTTTAAAAAAATATTACGTTATTTTTAGTTATTATACATCCTTATGAAACTATCGAACATGAAAAGTTATATGATTACGTTTTTATAACTAAAAAGATGTACGCACGATAGTATAATACTATTTATATATAGTATTGTACATAATGTACCTACTATTTATGCAAGACTAGTGTGACTAAATTAGACATGACTTTATAGTTTATACGTATTACACTGTTTTAATATTCATCAATAGGTATTGTAATTTACAAAATTAAAAATTATTTAATTTCGGCAATAAATATAGCATCGGATGGAATTAAAATAGGTTTTTTATATAGCTTGAAAAAAATCGCATTTGTATTTTGGTATACATAAATATTTCATCGTACTCTATAGTTCAGTGTGGGATAACTATCCAGTTATTTTATTAATCATAAAAACGAGAAAAAAATACGATGCAAAGACTGCAGATTGATTTGAAAATATATAAATTTATTTATACTTAGTGCCTAAATCGAAATATTGTCGGAAAGTGGTTTCAAGTTTATATCATATGATGCGTATGATAATAAAATATTCGATGAGAATGTAGAGTCCCTAATATTCTTACTTTGTTTTCAAATTACAACTAAATAATTAAAAGTCGATTTTGTTGAAAACGGGAGCTGTTGTACATATTTATACAATCTCCTGTAATAGCTATTAATTTTTCCTCATACGCCGAGAGAAAATTATGTGTTCCTAAACTTGCTTATGAAAATATGATGAAAACTGATCTCTCCGAATTAGTCCTAATAATTATATTTAAAACAAGTCTTTCAGCTACCTATACTAGACAATTTCTAAGCACCTCCATTCTAATGCTAAAGGCGGTCTCATACACACCTAACGAAAACAAATTTAAACGACATAATAATAAAATAATTTTTTACGAATATAAAAAAAATATATAGTGGTTGTATAAATTATACAACCACTGCGAACACTATTATAATATACTTTTACTCAATACGTTTATATACCGTGTAATACATTGTTTAATTATTATAAGGTTCGCACGCATCAATTCGCCACACACTGCAGCCGTCTAGACGTCTGCGTTACGTAAATCCGTCGCAGCTGTCCCGGTAGCCAGAATAAATCGATATTATACATCGTTCAAGTAGTCATGTACAATAACAATATTATTTACATGTTTCTTCTTATTAATATTAAGAGGACGCCATACCCGCATGGGTTGTTTCTGTCTTCCAGACACTACCCAGTGTGTAGTCCTAGTAGAGACACCAAAAGTGTACACGACATAGAAAATACCATTGTCTGTATCGTTTTTATTTGTTTAATATCATTGATAAGAAAACAGTTGTAATACTTTTAAAAATCTGATATTTTTACGTTTTCCAAGATTAAATAACTTGAGATATATTGGTGTTATCGAAAAAATAAAAACACTACAGCACAGTAAAAATTCTCCTCTGTTCATGGTGAAAATTTGGTTTTTTAGTTATTACTGTAATAGTCTAGGTTCTTTCCCACTCGAAACAGTTTTTTCTATGTTTTACATTTGTAAGACGGAGACACATTTTTAAGCATACATCCAACGACGGTTGTGTTGGCTGTATTCATTTTAATGTAGAACCACCCACCAAGGTTCCTCTCGACCTGTAAAACACTATGTATATAGAAAAATAGGTTTATAATATTCGAATATATATTCTTTAGATATACTTTTCGGGAGATAAGCAACATTTTTTTAAAGATGGGGTGCATATCCTATTTATACAATATTTTCCGTTATCTACGAATATCACGCCACACCCATATAAGACGAATACGTACCTACGTAAGTTATTTATCGAAGACATTTACGAAGGCAGTACATCGTTATTTATGATAGTATATGGTCAATATCTGGGATCGTTATGTCTTATAATATTTCGATTATTGTCCTTATGTAGTACTGTGAACAATCATTTGGTTAAACCATTACTTCCACTACACGTGTTCGACCAGCTGCCTTACTCATTTAAGTCCAGAGTGATTACATATCATTTTTATTTTTTAAATACATGGTGTAATTAATTGCCTATTCAAATAGCATCTTACATGTTAAGACACATCATGTCATTATAATATTATCCTGACCGTTTTACAAAATATCGGAAAATCTGTAAGGACCGAACAAGGCCAACAAGCATTTTAACGTTTTGACGCGTGTTTATTTAACAAATAATAATAATAAACTAATATTAGATAGTGGCTTGGTGTGGCGTGGTGGTTGGCTCAGTCACAACAAGTGTTCTGAGGTCAAGCATCGGTGGTGTCACTAGGTCCCCGATGGGTAGCTACTCGAATTCTGGCCACATATACACGGGTTCTAACCAACCGTACCCTCGCCCACAATTAAAAACCTACTAAATAACTTTCTGGTTAATGAGTATATATATGTTGAAGCATTTACTCAAAAAAAAAAAAAAATATTAAATAATCAAATAAGTTAATAATTTGTTATCATATGAGTGATGATATATTTTACTGCTGTAAATGTAAAATGTGTTTCGCCGACCATCCCCACGATGGATATCCGTGAGGTGGTCCGTCCTCTAGTGCAACATAACAACATAACATCCAGATGTCCTATGCGCAACCACCAACATATATAAGAATACAATTTTCAATTCACATGTGCACAATATGTATGATATGAGTTGAAAAAAAAACCGAGTGGGTACACCGATGATCGTCATTGGCGTAGAAAATAATGATAATAATGGTGATGGCAAAAAAACCATTATCCCGTATCATGATATTACACGCGTGTCTGCGTGTGTGCTGCAGAACTCGGCTGCGTCTAGTATTATTTGTGTCCATTTGAGGTAGGTATGCCTTGAAATCCAAAAAAAAAAAAAATTATTTCAAGTGCTCACCACGTGTTTGACGTATCATTATAATAGCAGTATTAAAATTGTTGGTACTGCTACTACCACACAGCCGACGTCCGTCATTGTTGTTGTAACATGTAATACCTATATTATATACATGTATAAATATTGATATAACACGTCTGCGGATGAACATTTTTATCACCACCCATCCCACGTGCATTTCACAGGCATTACATTGTGTGCCCGACGCAGGTTTATTTCCCAGAAAAGGTTCTTACACACCCGTCAAAATATTGTATGATATGTACACGGTTTATTATTAATCGTATTTGTATAAAACGTTAAATCGATATGAAATCATGTTGTGTAAACGAAACGTTTCCTCCAGTATTCGTATTGGACATTATTTTTTTTTGTTGATTTGCTGTTAGTGGGAAGTTCGACGTAATTTCTTTCAGTCAGCTATTCTTGTTTAAAAATGAATGGTCGCCAAAACTGACGATAGGAAAAACTTCAACAGTGAACGAATTCAGAGAAAAAAATGAACCATTTTAATTTGGCCATCGACGTATAATAATACAATGCAATATATATTATGATCGATAGTCGGTACCTAGCCCCTATAACTACATAGAGTATTGCGTGTCACAATGTTTATATTGGTGTTTTCGTGGTAAAAACAATCGATAAAATACAACATGAATAAGAGTAGATGTTGCATAAATTTGAAAATGCTTCGCCCCCGCAAATTTATATCTTATAATTTACAAGGAATGATATATAGAAC
>PVMI01011178.1:4465-15771 GCA_008528875.1 Aulacorthum solani
AAAAAAATGTTTAAACAAATATTCGTACCTACCTGTTATTTAAATCAATTTAATATTTCGTCAATCGACATGAATGCATGAAAAAGCAAGTGAGGGCCGTGTCTCTTGACTCTTAATCGCCGTAATCGTTCAATAATAGTTGGATATTTAACCATAGACAAATGAATAAATAAAATATTATGTTTTTATATGAATGATGAATCTTACGATGTACAAGATTCCTTATTTTATCTATTTATTAAACGCTGCGAGCGATTGTTACCCGTGCACGGCGGCGGATAACAAAAGCAATACAAGGACTTGAATGCCATCTGTCACAACACAGAAGGCACAAAGGCTTACTCGATCGGCTGGCGTGAAGGAGGGGAGAAGGTTAGGTGATGATCACGCCACATTATTATTATTATTATTATTATTTTCTTCGACGTCGGCATTTCGGCCTAAGCTGGGTAAACAAAATTCAAACATTTATCAATTACCTATTCACTATTCAGCTATCTTATTGGTTAGTGCTGATGGTGGAAATGGAACGATCGCGTTGCGACATAGGTAGTATTATTATTACTACCTACCTATGAACAATAAATTGAGAGATTCGCTCGCTAGAACTATATTAGTCAGTAATTCAGCGTCAAGTACTATCAACTACTACTATAACTTATATTGTAGTATTGTAGTGTATAGGCATATGGGAAATAGACCAGAAATGTATTTAGAAATGTCGTTCTCCCTTATATTACCTATATAAATGTGATTTAAAAAAAAAAATAGTTTACCATAGTACCTACCTTTAATTACTATAAAATTCCATAAAATAGTCGAATTACATTTGTGTTTATTTTGGGCATATTAGATTTTAGATACAAAAATGAGGGCACATAAATTGATTATCTACCAAATCAGTTGAATGAACCTTGATGTCTTTTGAATGAATAGCTATACTTACTGATAATTTTTGTACGTAGTTCATAAAGTGATGCATGCAGCTAAATAAAATGATGTTAAAATAAATATAAAAACATAATATCATATAAATCATACACTTTAATGTCATATTTATTTATTTTTTTTTAATATCATAAATCCATATTTAAGACCATTAACGACTTTAAATGTTTCACTTTTTCACTTAATATTGTTGAAAATATGAGTGGTCCATAATTGGGCCACATTTAGTCTATTTGCTTCATATAAAATAATTTTTTACATTTTATTTTCTGGCGATTGGGCCACAAATGTATAATGCAAAAATATATGAGTACCTATGTAACATTTATTAATTACAGTACACCTATACATTATTTTGTTTTGAATAAATATTAAACTAAGTGAGTATAGGTACAAATAATTATAATTTTTTTTTCAATTATTTAAAAATACAAATATTTTTTAAATAATATGCTACCTGTGTGTAGATTTCACAATTCAAATCTAGTTTTATTCTTTTCTTTGTATTTTATTTATTGCATAAATACTATAATACTTTCGATTTAAAGTTCGTTTCTTGCTTTTAATGTTCTTTCTCTTCTAATTTTAATATAAACTCCTACTTGAAGTACTTCTGCTTACTGGATTCAGTAATAAATATTGTTTAAAAGAGTTACTCAATCACCTGATGTACCCGTTTTAAATGTAAAATGTTTGTGGCCCTATTAACATGTATTTTTTTGAAAGCTTCATTGCAGTCCAATTTTCCATTTTGCCTGAAAATATAAGTCACTTATCACTTTCCATAGTTGAATATTAAATTTTAATTATTAGGAAATTACAATATTAATAAATTACCAGATCAAACCTAAATAATACGTAAATACTGAATATTAGAAAATTTTGGTTTTCACTCATTTTATTACTTCTGTCTGAAATATAGATTAAATTAATCGGTCATCTAATCGACAGATATCTATATTATACACTGTGGTATAAAGTGTAAATAGTAAACATTATTATTGATTATATACAGGCCTGATGTGAGGGGGGAAAGATGGGATTCCCCTAGGGCCCAGAAATTAAACAATATTAATGATAGGTAGTCAAAAATAGTGGTGCCTCCAAGGTACTGCCCCCCCGGGTCCAGGTTTTTCTTTCCGCTGCTCTGTAATAATTACACTATACATCATACTGTGTACAATTATTTCATTTATCACAACCTATTGACATGTGCTTGAGCATGGGAGAGTTAAAAACCATAACAGATGCTCACTAATGTTCATACTTAATTTACTACTCACACAAATACATAAAGCCCAAATATATACATGCCATATGAATTGCCTAACTATTACTCCTTAAAACATGCAATGCTGGACCTTAAGAGGACGTCAAATCAACCCATAATTTACCAAAATGTACGTCAAGCACTGGAGTACCTAGGAGAAAGGGGGCTAAGGAGGCTTTTAACCCCCCCTCCCAATAGACCGTGTTATGGTTCATTATATAATAAAATCCAAAGTATAGACCATGGTATTTTTGAAAACTTAATATTATTATTAATTACCATTAAAATTCAAAACTTATAAGAATATCTCGGGGTAGTGAAAACAGATTTGGTAAGAGTTATTTTTATGATTGAGTATTGAAACATTTATATTTATTATTTATGTATAAAACATTATTGTTTTATAAATTCAAGGTTAACATTTTTATACTTGATGGATTATATTTGTAAGATCACTTGTTTATGATCACATTATTTTTAACACCAAATAGAGAGAACATAAATTATAATATATACTATTATACCCTGTCTCAAAAGAGAACAATCAATCGGCTGACCTATGTTGATGCTGTGCATCTCCCAACAACTTTATAGTGTTAGTTTGATCACGTGGTTCTCGAATCATCATTCACAATGCTCAAAATGTCATTGTTCACTTTTCAGACAGAGTATAGCATTATAGTTAATATAAAAAACTGTACATATTCTAATTAAAATTAAACTGATCAAAATAAGGTGATTGCAGCTATATTTAATTAAAGAAATAAAGAATTACAAAACAAAAATTTGATTAGGTTTGATAGTAACTAGAACAAATAAAATAAAGCAAACAAAAACTAAATAAGTACCTATTTTACATTTCACTGTATAAATAACATTTGTTTTTGATTTCTGACAAAGTTAACAAAATACAAATATAATTAAATTAATTGTTAAGTCATTTTAGTATACATTGTATATACTTCAAAAAACCAAATTTACTGTACATGATTTTAGTAGTTATTTTTAGCAGTTACAGATATTGCATGTAAATATGCTAACTGAAGATTTTTATAAATCAATTAAATTAATATAAACACAATATCATTTTTTTCATCAATTGAAATTTGTACATTGTACTATTACAAGCTATAACCATGTATATTATTTTGAAAATTAGCACGCCAATGTTAATTTGACCTGCGGTCACCCGTCGCCTCTTATATAATTGGTAGATTTGACGTAATAATTGAATGGTAATGAATGACTGATACAAATTTCAAAAATGCTACAAAATAGGTTACTGTATGTCAACAATGTGGTGATGACGGCCATGAGGGCCTGTTTACTGATGTCAATGAGACTTGACATTGGTCATGTCAAAATGACATGGGTGTTTAACATGTTAATTGTCAAAAAATAATTTTATTTAACTCACCTGTTAGTTGTAAATGTATATTGTTTTTTCATAATAGTAAGAAGAACTGTATTTACAGTTATAACAGTGAATTAATGTAATTTGTGTATACATTTTATTCACTTGGTAATAGGTATAATAAGTAGGTTGATAATTGATTTTGTCAAAGTTATTCTTATTAAAATATATGCTATATAAAACTAACAGTCGTTTATTTAGAAATAGATTAAAAAGTACAATATTTTAATTTCTATTTATGATAAAAAAAATTAATTAGTACCAAAAAAGTTGTAAAAGTAAAATCAATATATTTTACACTCAGACTTAAAATTTTAAATTATTATTGAATCAATAAAAATGTTGAAATCTTAAACATAAGTCTACAAGATAACATATGTTGGACTAGTGAGAACACCGCAATTGTTATCCTTACGCGACATAAGAATGTAACCAGCATTACCCCAGTGAGTTGACCATGAGTTTTTCACCAGCCAGTATGGATGGCCATCTAATGTACCATAGCCCACCAACAACACAGCATGATTCAATTCCAATGGGCTATTACCTACAAATAAAAACCAACAAACAGTGAGATAGGTAAATTTTAGTTTAATAATAAATACTTACGGCAATCTTTATCGTAGTAAACACCATTTGAGTAGAAGGCAAATGTTTTTAGTGAAGCATAAATGGCAATAGAAATAGGACCTTCATTGACTAAAGCAATTTTTAATGCTTCTTCATCATAAGTAGTTACATTCACAAAACTAGTAATTTTCGTAAGATTACTATTTGATATGTTAGCTATATGACAGAAACCATCCTAGAATAATAAAAAAATATATAGATAAATATTATGATGATAAATTAACAAAATATGATTATCTTATATAAAAACATGAATATTTAAAACCTTTAAATATTATTGTGGTTTTTGAATAAATATTTTCTTAATATTATTCACTGTTTTAAATACATATTAATTGCATACTATGGTTAATTATATTTTGTTACAGATATAATTAATAAACAAAAAATGAATATTTTATTCAGAGTATTATTAAGAAAAAAAACCAAGAGATAATAACATGAAAATTAACGTTTTTCCTTGTGTAACTAATAATATTCAGAACATTTTTACACAAAATATAATGAATAATTCAAATTTAAATATTTTATACCTGAGAAAGGTAGGGACCGTACTCATCTTCAGTTGGTAAGCCATGTTTCTCAATCCAAGAATAAGCACGGAAATCTTCTCCGCCATCACATCCATTATTGCCAAAACCCCAACTGCAGTCTACCAAAGCCTATACAAATAAAGCATAAAAATATATTATGTAGATAACTGTGAAAATTTACAATTTGAATTAATTAAAATAGAAATTTGTCTCAGAAAAAAATACCATTAATGAAAATATAATCTTAATTTAACAAGTAATATTGAAACTGAAATTTAAAATTAGCATCATTTGTTAATGAATTTTTTTAACATATTCTCACCAACTATTGAAAAATCAAAAATGTTACTATTGCATATTATACTCATAGAAAATACTACTAAAACAGTAAAATTTGAATCATTTTAAATTATAAGATCCTTATAAATACTTTTCTGGTATTTGATTTCTTGGTAATCTTGTCGTATGCGGTCTACCATACATGTTTCTATATGTCATATGCGGTCAACAACATTCAGCTCACGTCATTCAACATTTTGTTGTGTACCTATGATTATTTTCAAATATATGACGGCAATGACGATTAAAGCTTTACCTTAACGATGTTTTTCCTTTATAAATAATATAATACCATAATAAAACCTGGGTCCAGCAATAATTGTCAACATAATATGAGATAATCAGTTTAGTTTGTGCTTTAATACCTATGTGATACGTTATTCTGCAGTTTATATACTTTAAACATTGTGTTAGCCAAACATTTCAATGTAATTATTCAATCAAAGGAAGATACCATAGCATTTTTAAAGAAAAAAGAACTTATTGAAAGCGATAATCTTTCCTGTGTACTCTGTGGTTCGAGAACCAAATTTTATACTCGAAAAGAACGGGGAAATATCGAACCATGATACGATGCACTAAGAAAGGTTGGATGGTCAATTTAATAGTGATTTATTGTTGTCAGATATATTAGAATTAGCTTATTATTGGTGTTTTAAAATACCATGGTAAAATTAATTCTCTGGAAGTCACACAGCGCATGACTAGATGGATTTATGCTGTGATATACCAGTAGCCGCTTTGAAAAAAAGAAGGAAAATGGGAGGTAAAAATACTATTGTTCAAGTCGACAAATCTTTAATAATTGGTAAAAGAAAGTACAACAAGAAAGATTATTAGGGGCTGATATTACTACTGAAAATGTAGATGTAAACGAGATGAGCGACAAAGAGGAATCTGATTTTAATAATCAAATTATGACAAAAAACTTACTGGTCCATGGGTGTTTAGAATGAAAAAGACAAAAATGGTGTTATCAAGGCAAAATACTTTGTTGTAGAAAAGAGAGACAGACAGACATTGCATAGAATCATTCAAAATGAAATTGAAATTGATACAGAAATACACTCAGACGAATGGCTGGCATATAATAGAAACTAAAAGTACATTCATAAAACTGAAAACCATTCCCAAATTGTCGTCAAACCCACCAGCAATGTGCACATACAACGCATAGAAAGTTTGTGGGTGGTTTAAAACTTCAAATTGTAAAAAAAATGCAGGGTACATCATCATCACTGCTCCCCTCGTACTTAGCTGAACAATGGTGGCATTTATAAAACAATACAGATAGTACATTCGAATGTTTATTAAGAGACGTAAAATTATATTGTACTTAATGTAAATAATAAGTATAATAATAATTTTATACTGGATATAATTTTTTTGTACCTAACCTAACGTATAGAAACATGTGTGGTAGGCGGAAAGTGTGCAGTAGACAGCATTCGACAAGATTACTGATTTATTTTATTTCTTGCCTTTATCATTTTATTTATTTATTCAAATTAGGCATAAAATTTACTAAAATTTCTTACATGCAGAAAAAATAGAATAATGTTTTTTTTCTAACTTTATAATTATTTATCAATCCTAGTACTTAATAGTTTATATTTTATTTAGGAATAAAAACCGTATTTTAAATAACGGTATATACCTGTTCAGAAAAACTTTTACGTTCACCATGTTTCATGAAATATGCTCCTTCGACAGTACCAGTAGTACCAAAACTCCAACAAGAACCACAAATTGATTGATCTAATGATTACAATTATATAAATAAATTACAAATATTAGCTTAAAATATGTATTGTTAATGAAAACTGTACCTTTAACAGCTGTTACAGCACCAGCAATTCTCCAATCAATTTCTGACGGTAAGTTTTGAAAATCAGTCTTATTGTAAGGAAAAGGTTCTCCGCCATTATCTTCTTCTTCACTTAATTTTCTATAACCACACATTGATTTAAGTTCTGTGCTGGAATAGTCAGCCAAATGATTGACAGCGAGTGTATAGCCAACATTAGCTCGATTTTTTGAACGAATATATCTAATAAAAATACATAAATAATTAATTTAAAATTCAGTAATTTTAACTCAATTTTTGATGGATAATTTTTAAGGTTTAAAAAAATGGGCACCTTAAATTTTGACGGAAATTATTTTTACGATCAAAATGTTCAATTGTGTCATTAGGATAATTTTTGTTATGCTTGCGTTTAAATTCCTCAAATGTGGAATCTATGTATTCTCCATAGTTATTTATGAACTCCATCATAGGATTAAAATCATAAATATGGTCTGCGCCAGGTCCAGGGAAAGATTCACATTTTAAATCTAAAAGCAAAGGTTTCAAATATCTAATGATAAATTATTCAGATAATGTCTCGGATAATGCAAATAATTAACTAGTCACTATTGATATACCTTCAACGTTGAAAATACTTGGATCAGGCTTCACTGGTGTAAAATGTTTGTAAATGATAATATAGTCGTCAAAATGTGACAGAAATACTGAATTAAATCCATTCATTTGAAACCGTAATGGATAAGCAACATCATCCTAACAAATAATATCAGTTTAATATATTATGTATAAATGTTAAAGTACATCACATATAATTATAGAATAAACACTTCAATTTGTTTAAATTACTATCAATTAAATAATTTATCACTAAAGATTTAATTTCAACTTACTTGTCTATACAACCACATTATATATTTTCCAACTGTTTTTTCCACTCTTTTAATATAAACCCATTTTTCAACTACAATACCATTTTCTAAATGTTCGTCGACTAACTAAAAATAAAAAAATCATTCAAACATTAATTTTAATATTAAATTTTAATCTAACTAGCCACAAACTTTAAAATCGCTTAAGTCTGGAAGTGTTGCCTGAGGGGAAATTTTTAATTCATCAGTTCCATTCACTTCCAAACATTTTAGAGTGTTTGTTTCTGTTTCGGTAGTAACAGGAACAATTTTAAGAGAAGCACCAAAAGAGCCTTTATTGGACAACTGATATGTTTTTGCCATTCCTAATCAATTTAACAATTAAATATATTAATTCAAACTTTTTGTTATAAAAATATTAAAAACTTACCATGATAATAGTCAATGCGGCTATTGCTCGAGTCTGAATCAAACCAGGCACTAAATGGTTCATGCACTTCAGCAAATGGAATGAATATGTCACCTTCTACAGAATAACTTGAACTCCATTTTGGTACACCGGCTAGAATATCCAAACGAATAAACAAAAAATAAACAACAATAAAAAAACAATCAATGATTTAATCAAATATCATCCATGTTCTATAAATAACCTGTACAGCAAATACACATTGATCTAACAATTAACATCAGCTTATATGGAATACTACTTAATTTTAACAATTCAAATAATTGATTTGGAATTAAATCAGATATAAAAAACATTCATGTGTGTATACCTAAAGAGTAGGTAAAAATATGAAAATAATTAATAACTGCACCTAACTGCAGTAAAAAATTTAAAAACTAATAGTATTTTTACACATAATATGTAATTTATTTAAAAATGAGTAGTATAATTTATATTTAACCTATTTACCAACATACAAATCTAGGACACAGAAATTTTAACGAGTAATCAATCGAACAATAATATATAAATTATTATAATTGTTAAAATACCTATCTAACAAGAATGAATCGAGACTGAACTGCACGGCCTTAAATCAACTTTGTGTATTATTTAACAATTATTATTGTTGATTAGACTCTAATCTGAGTGACGAGTAATTATTAAATAACACAATGGTCTTATAGAATATTTTATAACTTGGTCATACTAAAAAGTAATTTTTACTATATTAACAAGATTCTTTTTCTTAACAAATCATTTTTAGCCTTAATAGTTTTAATAAATGAAACTTTTACTTAGACTAAGTATCATATTGAAATTTAAAACTAATTAAGACTGATAAAAACAAATTATTGCTAGGTTCTTTTTTTATTCAATGTAAATATTAATAAAAGTCTAAATTAGGTAAATCAATTCATTTCCACTCACTAATGGATTTTATCCATCATTAAATTGCAGTTTTTAGTTATTAATCTTACTAATAAATAATGATTAAAGTAGCAACGAATTATGTTATTAAGTACTTAAAATAGTTTAAAATATGATTATATGAACCTATTTATAAGAATCAATGAACGATTTACCATTGGACGAGCGATGTGAGGAGATAAAATGTTTTATTGATCAGTTTCTTTTTTTTAGTAAAAAAAAAAATCGAAACAAGAAAAAAAATGAAAATACCTGCTGTAAATGATTAATAATACAATTTAAAATTATTGATAACTTGTAAAAACAACAAACGTCATACATTCAGAACTTTTTCAACTAAATAATTTGTCTGGTACCTACTCTTATGCAATATAAGAGATATATAAGGAAAAAACAATACATCCAGGAAGTTACCCACCTAATAGGTAGTTATGTTATTAAAACAAAACATACAATATGCTATTTGTTGATGGTGAACATATTTTGGGAAATGTATACTGGAAATCGGTAAAAAACTTATTAAGTAGCGAAAAAACAAGGCTCAAAATTGCAATTGTCATATATAGCTGTAGCCTGTAGTGTGAGCATTCATAAATCGTCGGTAGACCATTGCCGCAATAAAACGGAACTAAGTGAAAACGACTAGTCCAAAATACCTAAGGCAAGAAGAATACATGCACTCCTGTCCACTAAAATAATAAAATAAAATTAGGCGATGTCAATAATTACGTTGTGTTTGATTGCCGGACGCGAAGTACTCGCGGATCGGCAATAACGCTGTGGCCGAATTGAGCAGGAATAAACCGAAAGTTAGTTGGATGGCGGCGGTCATCGTCGCGAAGGTGAAAACTCGAAGCGGACGTTGAAAAATCGCTCTGAGGGCGAACGGACGACGAGAAACGCACAGATGATGAAATCAAATGTGGATTAATGCTCAGAATGACGACGGCGTTATTACGCGACACTGCGACAGTCAACTTGTCTGTTCGGACGTAAAATATGATACAATCGGTACACAATGAACAACACGGTATGCAACAATGTGCATGCCCAACAGAAAGGAGAAGCGAATAGCCCTACAGACTGCAGTGCAACTGCAACAGTAAGTAATATTACAGTATTATTACTATTACAGTAATACCAAATACCGGCTTATCTCGTATTGTAATCGGAATTCGGAGGACGAAGATCGAAGCCCCCCCTCCCTCTCGCCCGGCTACCGACACATCATCGAACACAGGCCGAGCTGCAATAACATCAACTGCAGCTGCAGCAGCTGCCCACTGCTGCTGCCGTCCAATTCTCGTTTGTCGTTTAAACACAAATGTGTTGGTACTCTGTATTATTGTTATTATTATTATTACTATTATTAGGTAGGTATTATTGAATCATTCTGACAATGACTTCGGCGGCGGCAATAAAATATGTTTGCCTGTAGGTGTGTACAACTGTGTCTGAGGTAGTTTTTTGTAGCCGGTTTTTGACTGTACTACAACAACTGTAGATTGTATGCACAGACTGCATTGCGTGTGCGTTGAGTGTTACGAGTTTCCCAAGTCGGGCGACCTGTACCTAATCGGGTTTCGATTTTTCGAAAACTACGCAATTTAGCAATTATACACAAATTTACGTTAAATCTCACATACTTACCTACTAGTAAACAGAATATGCAGATGTATAATATTCATACATAGTAGTCAGTAGGTAAATTATACAGCAACAGCTGCTGCATGCTATTATTATTAATTGTTACTTATATAGATCTAATAGTTCTATATGGTATAGCAGTCGACCTCAATATAAAATTCATTAGGTATAATTGATGACAATAGGCTTACATAATACTTTAAAGTATAATATACGACTATACTAGTTTCTATACATCAAGTACACTACTTTATTTTCAAACATTAAGCCTTCTACTGTTATACTCATCTGGCAACGACTATTCGTCATTTATTATAACATAATATAGGTAATAGGTATCACAGATTACCATTTAGACATCTAGATAATTAAATAATTAGATAAATAAATGACTATATAATATGCCTATAGTACCTGTAATAATGAGTAATGGCATATAATATGTATCATATAGTATATACATGA
>PVMI01011180.1:0-17320 GCA_008528875.1 Aulacorthum solani
TACAACTAAAAAGATAACTCAACAATAATTACAATATAATAACATGTGTAATATTTTTATTTTTGTATTTTACTAGTGTAGTCATGGTGATCTAAAAATAGGTCTAAAATAAGTACAATAGTCTTAAAACAATTGCCAGTGATAAAATATCGAATGCAAAGTTCCAGCTAACAAAAAAAAATGAATAAAAACCAACAGAAATAATTATTTTAATTCCTTTAGATAGTACTATTTCTATTTTTATTACAATATATACAAGTAATATTCATTTTTTATAATCATAAAATTAATGTATACAATTTTAAAACGTTCCTATACAAAATAAGAATAATCAATAAATGTAAATTATAACCTTTTAGATTCTGACTGGGACTATGAATGCATTGGTTTTAGTGTTTTATATAATAGGTTTTATTTTTATTGACTGTCGTCTGCCATCATTTTTTAATCTGTATCAATAAAAACGCTTCAATCTACCACTTTGAGAATGGTTTCTGGTAGAAAATTGGATCTAGTTGAAACTTGCTGTGGTAAAAAGGACTTTTTTAAATTATTGAAAAAAACCACGAAAATACAAGAATATCTAGGTACTCAATGAAAGTTTTTAACGAAATCAATTTTGTATTAATTTGTTGTAACTCACAAATATATAACTGTAGATACTTGTAATTTAATCAAAAATGTATATTAGAATTTTCTATACATATATACTGTTTTAAAAATATTATTAAATTTTCAATTTGTTTTTCAGTACATTTTTATGTTGATAAAAGTTCAAAAAATCATGAAAATGTAATACAATAGAGCAATTGAAAAATATCAAAAATACAGTAATAGTTTCTTTTTTATAAGCGTTTTAAGTTAAAATTCTGATAAAATTCATGAAAACACAAGTTTAAAATTATTTTGTGATTCAAAATTTTAAATACCTAAGGCTTGAAAATTAAAAATTTGAAGAAGTTTTTATTACCATCGATTAAAAAATTTTCAACGTTAAGCAACATATATTTTTTGAATCGTTTTAAGTTAAATGTTGACATCATTGGAAATCCAAACATATTATACTAACGATTTCTCCTCAAACGGTTTCGCATATTAAATCAAATTATAAACATACTAGCTTGTTATGATACAAAAAATATTAATCATAAAAATGTATAGCACTTCATGGAAAGCTATTATTTAAATTACTAGTTCCTATATAATATATACACCGGCAATATTGAAATATTTAGATTAATTTCAAGCCATTATATTTTATACTACAACATTTTTTTTTTCAATTTTCAATAAATAAACTCATGAAGAATTTCATATCAAAATAATACAATATACTATATGAGTTTGATATTATTCTATTTAACGTTTTAATATGACAATATCGTATGTTAACCATCTATATTTATATCACAGATCGTTTCCGCAATATTTGGTTGATATTACATTACCTATATCTTGAATAGACTGTCCTGATAAAAAAAAAGTTTAAAAACGATCAGCTTTTTTAACAAACTTTTATCGTTTATATATAAAGGGGTTCATACATTATATAGTCGATGTATACAATTATTGATGATAAACGCCATTGTGTGTGTCAATGTGGCTCAACTTTCCGTTCAAAAAAAATGACAACTCTATAAAAATCCACACCTTTAGATAAAAAACATTATGCATTTTAATGGTTTTATGTTGTTTCAGTATGTATAACAAACTATGCATAATATATTATTCGTATTTAATAATGACATTTGTATTCATACCATTTAATTTATTCATGTTAATATAATATATACAAGAATATAATATAAACATTGTTTGATAATTTTTTCCACCGTAAAATCATGAAAAGTAAAAGCCGAACCGGATATCGTTACCGGTAGCAGCGCACTCGTTTTTTACACCGACTTTGGAAAATACTATTGAATTTATTAGTAAATATATCGATATTATTTTAAACTTGTCTGTAATAATAAACAATGAAATTTAATAAATTATTTTAAAATTAGATTATATTTATGTAATCTAATATATCCATGTAAAACCACATTTACATTTCTTTAATCTAAAATTTATTTTTCTGTCTTTTACAATTCAATTTTAAATAATAAATGTGTGATGAATAGAAAGTACCTACTACCAAAATACAATTTTATGGACATTTTTTACTAAATACAATTACATTTGAGATATATTAATATGTTAATATTGCATAAATAATTGTTAGGTGGTGTATATAACATTAATCTCGTTTTTTTTGCAGATACAACTTTAATTCATTTTGCTTTTCAATATGAATTATTCAAAAACCAACTATCAAGATTTTCAAATACAATTTGTTATACATTACAACAAACAAAATAATTGATCTACTTTGAAAATAATTCCATCTAATTTTCTTCTTAGAAACATTGGGTAACAGAAATAATTCGTTATTAAACTATACAGGGTGTCCCATGAGAATTTACTATTTTAAAGTGGCAAGCTAATGGTGTTTACATTTCATCCCCCCTCCCACTACACTTTGAAATAGTAAATCCTCCTGGGACATCAGTGGCGTATTCTGGTGGTGTGTACAAAAGGGGTTATTTGACTCGGAGGGCATATGGTTCTACATACATTGTTGTAGCTCCTTACTAAAGTTAAGTTGTTTCTCTTTTATTGTATTTTCTTACTGTATGAAAATGGATTAATACTTTTTACTAGTTAGTGCTAAAGTTTTTTTATTATAATTATTATTGATCTATATAACATCGGCGACTATGGCAGTTCATTTAAAAGACTTATTTGCACAGTTGTATTCTATTATTTACAATATACGTATGCCAACTTAAATTATATTAGAGTTAGTTTCTCATTCAATTGCTCTGAATAGTATATTGGTCGTGTGAGTGATAATTTTATTTTGCTTTAAACCATGTAATTTTTGAGAGATTACATCCTAGCACATCAAGCCCTAAAATATCATAAAAAAACTCAAGGAGCTGTATTATCGCCGAAAACAAATAACCCATTGGGTAGACATTAAAACAATAAAAATGTGTAACCAAGAATAACCAACTAAAAATCTACACGGCCAAAATTCGACTTCCAACTCAAGCAATATGTTCTCAGAAAACCTAAGACCTACATCACAGAATAACATTATTACGTAATTACGTGTCTAAATGTTATAGTTTATGACAAGAATAGATACCAATGTTTAAATCAATGTCGTTGTCTAATTATGCTGAATTCCGTACTAAACTATATTATCTATATTATCTATCTTTAGCATACGTGATTTGTATGCGATTAGAAATTAATTGATAAAAATGTATAATTTAAGTGAATTGAAGAAAAATAACTGAATTAATGTTGTGCTAAAGTAAAAGGTAATCCTTTCACCCACCGAATGAAAAAAATCAACCCTCGACCTAGGACATCCTCAGTATAATACGATTGATAAATAATTTATTCTTCATGAATGAGCATATTGTTAAGAACATAAAAAATAAACATGTATTAATAATTTTACAAATGTCTATTAGAGGTAGCATGCTAATTTTTTCATTGTTTGATTAAACAATTGATGGTTTCGAAAAACTTTTGACAGTTATGTAAAAAAAAAAAAATGTAATAAAATCGTATACTGAAAATAAAATTATACGTAAAGATATTTATACCTATATTATTTTTTTATTATTGTGAATAAGTAATAATTATATTTTACTAAAGCTAGGACAATTTTGTAAAATGTACATTTTTATACTTATAAAACTTATGAAATTAACTATAAGTATATAGAATACATGGTTTTCTTTTAGAGACACGTTTATATGGAGAAAAAAAAAGTGAGGCAATTGCTTTGTATATTATGTTATTTAAGGTAAAATGGTTTAACATTTATTACTATAGCCTGAATTGACCAACAAATTTCAGACTAAGTTATCCGTAAGTATATTACAAGTTTTATACAAGTATAATAGTAGTTATTATATTATTTAGTTATACATACATAAAAAAATGCTTCTGAGCTTAATTTTTTTTTAAATGCCAAAAACACGTACCTTAATAATTTCCATTAAATGTAATCGTTGTTATGAAAATAATGCGAAAACAAAGGCTGAACCTTATTTTTTCCTAAATATTGTCTTTTATACACACACAATTTCAGCAATATGGTAAATCCTGACAGTTTCACCAATTATTGTTGAAATACACCTATTTGTACGTTTCGGTAACACGTGAAATAATAATAATTATGATAACAATATAAAATTTTCATGATCCAATATTTCAACATAATAATTTTTAAAATCATAGATATAATATTTTGATGATACGCAGACCTACATCAAAATAATTGCATTTTTAGTTTTTATTTTGATGAAGGCGGCTTTGTTTTACTCAAATATGAAGGGGCAGTCAAAAAGTTCAAATTTTCAAAGAAATCGAGCTATTCAAGGATAATCCAACAGTGATAAATATCATAGTATTCGGGAAAAAGTTCGACTCATCGACGATTTCGAGTTAAAAATGTTCGAGTTAACCAAATTCAACTGCATACGTATAGCTGCATTGAAATAATATTATGCAACTGTCTTTATTATTATTTTATCTAGCGAGTGATGATTATTTTAGAACTTATCTCAAACATAACTTGTTTAAAAAAGTGTTATTCCACAATTTGGCGGTCACTTAAAATATGACTATCGCTATAGGTTGTTATGAAAATAAACCCTTCAATGCTATTGAAGGTCCAACAGAAATCGGTAACGACTGGGTTGTCGACTTACCCGTATTATTAATATTTAATATTAAGAGTAAACGTTGTGTCTGATCTGGTTTTTAATATTATGAGTTATGACTAAAAATTTAAAATATATATATTGCTATAGAAGTAAAATAATTTGGAGATAACAGGCCCATCAACTAATAACGGGACAAAAACTGTCGCCTTCGAAGTCTGCCGGGACAAGGAGACATGATGCTAAAAAAAGGGACAGTCCCGTTTTGAACGAGAGACGTATGGTCGCCTTAGGTCCTTTATCAATACAATGTTATCGCTGCAATCATACTCTCATTACGAAACGTAAAAGGATATCAAAACAATTTACTAATTTCTCGCATGAAAACATATAGTTCACATCGATATTTGTGCGCATTTAGGTATGCAAGGCACGTAGACTTCATTAGTTTAAATTTACACATCAATTCGTATATTTCGGTTAATAATATTATTATACATATTATTATGTTTGAACAATGGCAATTTCGGTACAAAGATTGCTTTGAACAGACACAAAGTTCAAGCGACGTTCACAGCAGCAATATAATAAATATTATGTGTAAACGACTTAAGGGTATATAAATATGTATATATATATATACTTATACGTGTATAAAATATGTTTCGTGTATAAAAGTACGTCTTGCCATTATCGGTTGCGCACAAAATATTTATTCAATATTATCATATTTGATCTCCGTAAAACTTGGTAATCTCGAAATGTCAACACTTAAAAATACATACATGCTGGAAAGTTTGAAATTGGCTCAATATGTGAGGATAAGTGAATAAGCGTATTATAAAACATTAGTTTGATTTTCAAAGTTCTACGAAGTTATATTCTATAAGTGCGTTTATTATTTTAACATTGGTGAGATATGATTTATGAACGGCATTGACAACATCGCAAGTAAAAATAAAACACATCGAATAAATTTTACCTCCACTGCGCGTATACTGGTAGGTAGGTACTTATAATAATGTGATCGAGGCAACGCGGCTATATAAGTGCATTTGTGTCGATCGGAAAAACGATCATCGAACGGTGATATTATAATAATGTGCTGTTTACTATTTTGCAGACGCTCGAAAACCGAAAAGCGTACATTTTTTATGCAAACGTGTCTGTTCCGTATCTTTGGCGAGAGTTGGATCGAAAAAAACCATAAATAAAATCTAGTTTTACGTAATACGATTGACACGTCTGATACGTACCGGTGTGTACATAAAAAGCTAGCGGCTAGGTAACTGAAAACAAGGTAGGTACTGATAGCAGCAGTGCCTCTGGAGAAGTTTAAAAAGCGTAATAAATCAAATTCACGCCCTTTTTGTTGAACTAAAGCACCGTGGGAGGAAAAAAATGCAATCATTTACGCGGTGTTTCAAAACAGATAATTTCGATGAAATTAATTTCATTATTTAGAACGGCGCATCCCTGACGGTGAAAGTTTTTATTTAAAATATTCACGAAAAGAGAAGAAGAAAATGTCACTTCTTTAATTCATTTATACTTAATGATATCATATATTAAGTTTAATCCTCGAACAAATGTACATATTAATTTGAATGCATTGTTCTCGAGTTAGTAATAATATTATTGTTATTAGTTTTGGTATAACCCATTTACTCATTCCAACTTTAAAATGACTTACGGCAGTAATAAATGTTCACGAATACCTTATGTTTCTTATCTTATAAGTAGGTAGGAAAGTAAAATTGTTTATATTATACTATGGATAAATTATGGTTTTACACGATTTTGATTCAAGTTGTGGTAAAATAAAATTGGTATGCAAAAATGTAGTGTTACAGTTGTTCATGGGGTTAAATAATGAACTTTATTATTTTTTTTTTTTTAAATTTGTATAATGCACTTTTTTTTTATTCTAAGCGGGACGATAAATGGATGGGTTTAACAATTGTATATTGTGTATGTTTTTTTTTGTGTCTGAAGCCACCTTAGCAGCATTTAAAATGCTTCAATCTTTAACTTTAAAAGTGGTTTCATGTAGCGAATTGAATTTAGTTGCTTGGTACTTAAGTGAGTAAACAATTCCTAGTAAGAACTTTTCAAAATAATCGGGAAAACAAAAAAAAATATCTGGAAAACTAGTTTTGCCCTTTTTGCGATATTTATAGGCATAAAAATTACATTATCGACTTTTTATTCGATTAACTAAGTTAAAAATCATTTAAATACATAGTGCTTCTCATTTTTAGTTCTTACGATTACCTATAACGATTAAAAACAACAAAAATACATAGTAGGTCAACGAAAAATAACAGTTTTCCCTCTACCTATTTTAGTTTTGTTGAAATTTTAAAAATATTAATCATTAAAACTTAAAACTTGTCATTATTATGTGTATAGTTACATTTTTATATAATATTTTCATAATATTTAGACTAATTTCAAGCTTTTTTTAAAACTATCCTATTCACGTAGATATTGACTTAAAATACAGAACAATAAATATATGATATAATATTCAAATAATATGTAATAAGTAATAAACTATGGTTTTTTTTTAATCAACAATTAGTTTAACATACAGTTGTTCTAACAGAAAAATAAATAAGGTACTAATAATATTATAAATAAATTATAAAGTATTCTTAGAAAGAGAGTCTCCGCTCGCGATTAATTTTTTGTTTCTATTCATTGAATTCCAATGTAGCACATCAATTACATTGATCTACTCAATGACGAGATACACTCAAAATCATCTATACGCCATAATGACTTCTCCGGTGTTTTATAACTTGTATGGTGTCAAGTTATAAATAGTTTTGAACATCTTTGTTTTTAATATAAGACTTAGGTATGATTATTATTTATAGGCTGATAAAATTCATTTTCAAAGATTAAAATAAGGAATTCAATGATAAAGTCGTAACACACATAAAAGTTTCTAAAAGTATATGAACAACTTTGTAAATTCTTAATTTTTCAATTTCAATTTTTAGACAACTAAGCTCTTAGTATAATGGAATTAGTGATTTAAAATTCAAAAGTTTTTGGATCTCTCCTTGAAACGCATAGTGAAGTTGAAATATACTTACCCATATCATAAACTACTGATTTCAGTGGACATAATACTTTAAAATGTTTTTAATACATCGTTTGACTCCATAGAGTTTTATACTGTACATATTCCCATAGATAAAATTTAAATCGAAAAACATATTTCGATACCAATTGTGTACTCGTGCAAAATTCATTCTAAACAATGATTTTATGTATACATATATTTTTATTATTATTATAATGTATATTTTTAAAATTGTTATTATTTTATTATTTCCTTACATTTAATGTACTGAATGAAATATTTTATAACTTTTACTCGAGTTACTTTTTTTAACATAAATAATTTATTACGATCGTCAGTTTGAAGAAATGTGTAATACAATTGAGCCTGGTTAAAATTCAATGACCGGAGGGACCATAAGAAAATGCAAAAGAAAAAAATTTTAAGTAAAACACAAAAGTGGTTCTAAATTTCAAACCGTAGGTAACTTAATATTTATTCACGTAAAATCGGTCTCTAAGTCCCAAAAGAATAGCAAATAAAATAAGTGAAATATCAATGAGATGGAACTATATCTAAGACGATATAGAAAAAGAAAAATGGTTTAAGTAGATAGGTAGGTACATTATAAACATTTTTTAATTCTTTGGAGTGATTTAGAATCTAAACGCGACTGTACGACTATACGACTGTACTGCTAGGCCGCTAAGGTATCACAATGTAATCTACAATGGTATCATCATTTTCGATAGTTTAATAGATTATTATACTTTAATCAGTAATCTAATAACTCTATTGTAAGATAAACTTTCCCGATGTATTAAATAATGATTAATCATATGGTCGGCTATAATATAATGTTATGTTTATATAATAACTAAATAATCGAAAATGTTTTAAATAAAATAAATATTTCAAGGCCCCCTCCCCCCAGACATATAGCCACGGCCTCCAGTTTGAGAAGCACTGATTTAGATAAGTAAAATGAAAAATTAATATATGAATAAAAAAATTACCTTATAGTTAATCTAATATTAATGTACATATCAGTCATTAAATAAACTTATTTTTTACTTTTTCATAGGTATTTAAAAGTATTATTTTAAGAATGTACAAGGAAAAATAAAATATTTTTATTAATAAATTAAAGTGAAATAATATTTACAAAAGCGAATTTTAATCATTTTAATAATTTCACTATTCAGTCATGATTCACTTAAAAAGCTTACTTGTTATTAGTCATTACTCATGTACAACGTATTTTATATATGCAATGATATAATTTCAATAATTTATCGAAAATTAAAGGAAACGAAAAATTCAGTAATTCATACCAAATAATATAACAGGTATATTATTATTATACACTTAAATTATTATTCTTAAAATATAGAATATGGTCTTTTAAATTTAAAAACAAATGCTTGTATCCACCTGTTTTTTTTTTTTGTAATCTAACAGTTCTTGATTTAAATCTTCTTTCATGTTATAATAGATTTAAATTAATTTACACTTGTTTTAATTCTTTGGCTTTAAGATTAAAATAATAATAATTTGCTAACCTTGACTTTGTACTTTTTGTTATATGAATATGCAGTATGCATATTGTACCTCAGTTCACTATAATAATACCTTTACTTTGTTCTGCACTTTCCCGTATTTTCTTAATTATTACCGAAATAACTTAGGGAAATAACGTGATAAAAATGTTTAAATTCATAATTGAAAATCAAAAACTATTCAGACCAAATTATTACTTGATATAGGAGGTGAAGAATTTAAAAACCTAAATATAACTTACGCATCTTAAAATTAGATAGCTTTTACTAATAATAAGGACAACATTTGGAATTTTCCAGTTTAAATATGAATTATAAATATTGTTAGTAATAATGGTAGACAATATAATGCCATAATGGTAGAAAAAACTGTTTTTATATATTGTTATTGTTATTTTGTTGTTTTATAAAATAATTAATTTTATGGCCTTAATATTATAATACTTTTACTGTTGTTTTTCTACAAAATAGGTACCTAGCTGGGTAATCAGAACGCTGCTATAAATTTCTAATTTTATGTTACTGCCCAACACTAGCGATAAATAATCTTGTTTTTTTATTTAATTGTTTATAATAAATGTACGATGGTTATGGCCGGCGAATGGCGACCAATACTAAATGTAAAGGTACCAAGTCGTAAATCATCAGCCATTATTGTGCAAGTCGAACATAAAAACTTCAAGCTTTTACGTCATGTTATATCATTTGAAGTCTTATAGCGGTCCAATTGTAAGGTAAGATTCTTATACCTATTACATTATTAATAATATTACTTAACATAACTTCACCTTACAACTTAGAAGACAAGAGACTAGGTAGCTTATTAGCTATTAGTAAAATTGTATATTAATTTCTAATTTCAAGCCCAAACATTTCTGTTAGATTCCTAAATTATATTTTATAAATTTACTCAGCGTTTTCTTTTCATTATCATCTGATTGATTAGATATTGATTTTTAATAGATGTATGTATGATTTGTAAAATATACATTTAAATAACTAAATCTTTAAGTAAGTAACTTTATTATAATGAAAAATATTAAATATATAATAATATTCAACACATTCGACTTTTTAATACACGTCAATTAACGTTAACAAATAAATTTATAAAAAAAATGCTTGTGTTTTATCACTAAAAAAATTTCAATTTCAATATCTATTTTATCGACGTATTTTGCATAAAATGAGCATCTATTAATAGACATTCTAAATGTTAGAAATACATAAAATACGTATCCAGATTCCATAATCCTCCTCTTCCCCTGACTTAAAACAGTTTAAGACTTTACAAGTGATTAGATTTGGAATTAAAAACTTTAAAATGTGTGTGATCAAAGTATGGGTATTTCTTAAGATGTTTTATTAAAGATTTATTATAGAATTTGTATTAATATTGTGTTGTGTGGTTTTTTAGTAAAAACTAGAAGCCCTGAAATCTACTTCTTTCAAACCCTTTTGCCGTATTCATTCATTTTTAACTATTATAACTCAACATCCATTAGCTACAAAGGAAAAGTTATGCTTCCTGTAGAAATAAACGTTGGTAAAATATAATGTACGAAACTTCCATTTGAACCAAATACTTTAAAACTTAACATCAAGCTGTTGTTTGCTGAAGTGAACCCTTTTATAAAATACAGATAAAGCTCTTTACATTTTAAACAGTTTTTAATATTTTTAACTTCTTAATAACAATTTTATTGTTTTAATGCATCTAAATTACTTTAAACGATTGTATACTTTCCGCTAAAGGTAAACCACCAACACCTAATTATTTCCATATCCTAAATGTATCAGTAAATGTAATCGTGATTTCGTTTTATTTTTTACTTTTCGCTAAAATATATATTGGTGATAATATCAATATTTAGTTTTATATTTAAAATACGTAATACTTCTATATGCTATTATATTTTTAACTAAAACATTGAAACAATAAGTTTGTATTCCTATTCAATTGCTATAACTAAGATAACTTTATATAAGAATTAATTTAAGAGCCTCGGTTTACTTAATTAAACTTTAAAAATAAAATAGTTTTTTTGAATATCATCATAAAGGACCTCCTACCTTTAGTAGTATTGTAAGAATATAGTATGTTAATTGCCTCGATAAACAAAAATTGTTGTACATATTATTAGAGCATAATTTCGTTGTAATATAAAATAGTATAATATAAGAAATCTATGATATTTTTATCAGTGCAGTAATAATAATTTTCAATTAAAAACAAAAACAAAAAATATGTTTTTTTAATGAATTTCAATTCGTTGCTGTGTACATTCTATAAAACAAATAATGTAATACAATATAAATGATAAATCAAACTTCTAATATTACTTTATTTACCTATATGACTAGGTATATGTTTAAAATGTATTCTAAATATCGATACTTGACAAACAAATTCACTAAAATTATTAAGATTGACAACTAATATTTAGTACATCTCTATCTCGTAAAATAAATAGTATTAAATGTAAAATATATTATTTCCTTGACTATGGAGCGTATCTAGGTTTTTATTCCAAAGAAAAATAATGAATACATACCTGATACCTAAATACCTACACGTCTATACCACAAAGGTCAAATTATAGAATAAATCAGTGTTTCAAAAAATTATATGTACACCACATATGACAACAAAAAATAGAATCTAAATTCATATTCCAAAACATTTTTGTCGTTTGCTGCACTTTAACGGTCCTCAGTGTTTCTAATAGGTAATGCAAAAAAAAATAGCACGTGATATATAATTTTTCGGTAAGATAATTAACTTAATCACATACTCCTTAGTTTCATTATATTCAATTTTAAGTACAAAAAAAATAGATTCAGATAATTATACATTTTTTAGCGTATATTATTTTGGTAAAAGCATTATATAATTTATTATAATTTATTTATAAAATAATAAATTCCAAAAACCTTTTCTAATTAATTACAACATTTATGGATATTACAATAGTTTTATAATAAATTAAATTAAGGTATTATAAAAATAATACAAACAAAAAAGTATACATTGGTAAACCTGTTTTTTCAAACTCAAAGCTGAGTATAAATAAATTAATAGCAACACGCAAATAAGTTAAGAATACTGCCCAAATTTATGTGTCACACAATTTTTTGTTAACGGCAAAATGTTGGTAACAAGTTACCAATAAATTTTAATTTAATATAATATTATTTTCTATTGAGACCTATTAATTATCGAATAGAAATATAATAGGCATAGTATGGTCTATTTTTTCTAAGAACAGCAATCAATAATTGAAATAATATGTTAACGCTATATACTGGTGGTGTTAAATGATTATTTAAGTGTTTATAAAATAATAATACTATGAAAACGATATTATTAAAAACATCCAAGCTCGCCGGAAGTGTTCTCAACTTCTCCAACATAGATAATAATAATAATAATAGTAAAATATAAATATTGTAATATTAATGCATATACAAAACTTTTTACATTTGCCCAGCCTTTTTTTGGTGGGGGGGGGGCATGAAGGCTACATCCCTCTCAACCACGCACATATATAAGCCTCTGCTTGACCTCATATAATTATGTTTGATACCTAGAGACATTTTACTGTTTATGACTTCTATAAAACATAATATAACAAAGGATTATTATTTATTTGTTTTTTATTTGTTATTACAAAAATAAAACAATATTATTAATTTATAAGTTGTAATAGTTTGACAATAGATGATAACATACATTTTTGAATTGTGTAACTTAAAGTTTTAGTTTATTTATATTTACTGTCACAGAGTTATTAGATTTAATTAGATAAACGTAAAACGCTCTTGTAAAGCTAGAACGTATAGACTATAATGGTACCTACTCTATTTTAGAAACATTTTTTTTTATCATTCATATATCATAATACATAGTTATTGATGTGAATATTCTTTACAACGTTTTTAATCTTATAAGGTCATAATAAATAGATAGTACAGTCCTAAACACCTGTGGAACTAAATTGTAATTTATTTCTGTCTTGTTTACTTATTTATTTACTGTATTTACTAATGGTATTTATCTCTGTTTGTATTATAAACAAGCTTCCACAGCTTATGACTGAATAAAGCGCAAATTGTTTAAATATTAAACATCTACAGTCTAGTTTTTTAAAAAAAATACTCATAACAATATTAAAACTAACTTTTACGTTCGACTTTTCTACTACGTTGTCTTGTGTCAAATATATTATTACCTTGGTTCACAGCGGTCGACAACTGTGTGGCGGGCAAGTCGAGCGTGTTGAAAGAAGGTAATACACAAGAAAAAATTAAAATATTTTTTGTGTATTTACGACTGGATTTCGTGGGTGGTTCGCAGAGCGTGTGTCGCGGTAGACAGTCGACGGTGAACTGAATGTCCCGAACTCCCGAACGTTACCGACTTGAACGACGACGTCACCGCACGCGAATAGTGATGGGCGCAGGGAGGCACAAGGGGGATTGGCAATAGTGTGCGTACCCGCCCCTTCCTTTCCGGACGAAAACCGCACGAAAATTAGCCCTTCCTAAAGAAAGGATAAAAAAAACAAAAATAAAAAAAGCGACTACTGTGCCTCACGTACGCTACTTGTTATAAATAAGCTCTCACCTGACTTCATTTAGCACTCTTTATGTATTAAATTATAATTCATTGTACCTGTGTGCATGCTGCTCCGCCGAATCGATAGTCCGTATGCGTAAAGGTACAAAAAAAAAATACCTACCTTGCCTAAGTGAACTGAGGGATACCTTTACACTGAAGGGCTAAATTTAAGGGGGAGAGCAAGGGTCTAGTGCAAGGGTCACCAAATGGCAGCCCATGGACGAACTTTTCCTATAGTCTGCAGACAAGAAATTTATTATTTTTTTATAATAAATTAGATGAGGTTTTCATTAATTTTCATTCGATTTTGCCTTTAATATCTTTAAATAAACGGGTTCATTAAAATGTTATGGTTCTCAAAATGTTCTGCATTTCTATAGCGGTACTTCAAAATATTATTAATTGATGATCCTTGACTATAGTGTCATACCTACTACACATTTTAAATGGGTGACAAATCTTAACTGGCTCAGGAAATTCAATATTTTCACCTTATAAATAATAATATAAGACTTAAATCTTATCTTTTTAAATAAATAAATATCGACAGCTTTGTAAATGTAAATTTTTGTCACACCGGTACAAAAATAAATAAATAAAGTTAGTGGAAAAGTCTAAACACTGGCCTGTTTATACTGCTCGCAAGGCAAAATAAATATTATTATTTTACTTTTTATTTACATAGATGTATATAGTTCAAAGTGAGGAGGGGGATATTTATTGTGTCGAAAGCAACTCGCGATATTTTGAAAAGTTCACTGGAACGCCGACCGCTTGGGTAACACGTTTATGGTATATTTGATACCTATATAGGTACCCATAGGACAGTAAAATGATTTAGTGCGGCCAGTGATCGTATCAAAATAATATATTATATTTGGTCCTCTTTATTAATAGTTGTTGGGGGTAAAACTATAGCTCAACAAATCGACAACGTTTTCTTCAAAAATAACAATATACATTAGTGCACGGATTCAAATTCTATTCACGCGGTATGATATGTTATGTTTATTTTTCTTTTATCCGAAATGTATAGCCGCAGAACGTCCGATTCGTCCAGTGTCCCGACCAATAAATATTCAAACTTTATTCGTTCACGTGTGTTAAATAAATTCAAAACTTAAAATGATATATTATTCACAGCGCACCTATATGGTATAGGTATAATGTAATATATTTTCTGAATAGCAACCGTAATTTAAAAAAAAAAAGAGTACCTATGAGTACCTATTAATAATAATATTGTTTTGCAAAGGAAAAGAAGCGTACATCATTTTATATTTTTCACTCATAGATATTCCTCTGAATATTGAAACTGTATTAGTACAGTACTGGCAACGCTAAATTGAATTCCACATTTTGTATAGTAACAGCTCAAACTTTTAAGTACTCGTCATACACCTAAATGTTTATTACGAAAACCAATGGTATAATGTACGATGACAGTCAACTTTACACGTGAAACAATATAGCTCTTGAATTTTTTTCAAACTTAAAATCTGTAGACATTCATTTACACTTAGAGACGAGAAGTGGGAATAATGGACTTGATTTCCATAACAGCTTCTATATTTTCATACTATTTTGATTTAATTTTAGATTCTGAGCAGAGCAATCAATATATTGATTTTACAATTAGGTAATTTTTTTCTGTTGTGCTAATTTTGGCGCAGTAAAAATGCTTCAATATTCGACTCGAAGTGGTCCTTGGTACAAAATGTATTTATTTGGTACTTAAAGGAGTCAAAGGTATAAAACTATTTTCTTTAAATCTGGAAAAACTAAAGAAAAAATAAATTGTCTTCATACCATATTTACATTAGAATTTTAAAGACATGAATTAATTTTCAAAATATTTTGGTCCTTTTTCATATAAAATTGTTAACTCATTTTCGATTTACCAAATTAAAAAGATTGACAATTTAAAACGAGGTTATTTTTAAGTTGTTGTAGTTCTTACAGAAATATAATATTATAAAATATCAAAAGTATATGCATACTCACAATTTATTTTTTTTATAAAGAAATTTCAATTTCAGTTGAAAGTTCAAATTTTGTCAAAATCACGATAATTTCAAAATTATTTTATAGTTAAAATTGTAACCGCTTACAAGTCGTACACTTAAACGGCCCTTATAGAGGCCACCAATAACAGACGAATACACAGTAATATCAGGACCACGCCACACAAAGATGCCACAGTAACCCACCCTTACAGTTATACTTAGTTACTTAGTGGGACAGCTATGATATTTTACTAGGGCCTTACTATTCAAATTTACATTGACGCTCTAGTTTCATCTAAGTCTGTAGGACTGTATTTGAACTCCTATGGTTATCTTCTTTGTCATAATAACACAGCTTGATCATCAATTTATTATAAAATTCTAAATGACTGGATGCACAGAGTCTTACATTGTTTTTCGTTAGATTTGAAAAATCGAGATTCCAATTTCATTTCAAAAAAATTCTGAATATACATTTCTCCGGATCCCTCCACGTTTAGGATATTACAATTTTTTATGCAAATACTTAGTACGGAATTAGCATGAATTTGTATTAGATTATGCGTGAAATCTTAAAATACCCGAGGGGGCTGGAGAAATATTTACTCCAGCTCTGCCAAACATAACCAAAATCATATCAAAATTAATTCCTGATTTTAAGTATAAACTAAAAGCGTGCTAATTGCAAAAATAAAAATTCATACTAATTGAGTGCTAAATATTTGCATAGAAAAATTATGATATCCTAAATATGGGGGGGAGGACAGAGATACGTACGTAAATCCTGAACCCCTTATATAATGGCCGCGATTTATGATGATATTGTTTTTGCTTTTGCTCATTTGTTAACATTACTATATTATTTCATTAAATTTTCAATTCGAATTTCAATACCACCACACTTGATTTATTGTCAAATAGTTTTTTCTTTGGAATTTATGCAATTTACGCATATCACATTAAATTAAATATTAATACGCAGAAATATGGGAATTGTATATATAAATATATATATATATATATCATACTATCAACACATATTATATACAATGTGAAATATTTCCTATAAAGATTGTATGTGTTTAATGACCTCCCGTCACAAGTAGGTATATATAGTAATATCTATGGATCGTACCGTTTGCGTGTGTGTCTGTACTGTTTATAGGGTATTGCGTATACATATATTATTATTATTACTATATACACGTTACAAATAACCGAAATTATACCATTCCGCGGCGTAATAGTGTGTAGACCGAATGTATTGAAACGTCAAAACTATTAATATTGATAGTGCGATAAATACATTCGAACATTTCCTATGGGGTGGCCAG
>PVMI01011186.1:6302-16361 GCA_008528875.1 Aulacorthum solani
TCGAGACTGTCGACCACCGTATTATATATCGCACATTTAGAAGAAGGGTCAGCAACTCTCAGCCCGCATATAATCCTCATAGTAACTTTAAAATTTAGAGTAAAATTTATAATTAATTTCTATACAAATCATGAACTAAGATAGTATTTATTAGAAACTTTGAACTAAAACGTTGTTTGTTTGATTATACATTGTTAAATTAATAGACCGAACAGTTATGAACATAAATATACTAAATTTGATATAATAATACATTTTTGTTTAAAATAAAGTAAGGTATATTCAAATTGTAGCTCGTGAAATATTTATATTGTTTTTTTTTGTTTATTGACATTCAAAAAGGTTGCTGACCCCTGATTTAGAGAGTAGGTATACGTTAAAGAAAAAATAGAGAATTTAGTATAAGTCTTATACCCACCTCTTCCATAATATACCACTTCTGGGTTAAATACTTACATTATTAATTGACAAACAAGTGGTGATGATCATACTCGTTAAAATTTTGAATTAGGTACAGTAACATTTTCAAAAAAATTATCCGCTAAATAATTTACAGCAAAAGGGGCGGGGGGGGGGTTGATTTGAAAAACAGAAGTTTATATCCACTACAAGACACCTCTTAAGTAGTACAAAATAATTCAGGAATTTGAAAACATATAATCACTAAGTATATCTATTGAAAATTCTGGGAATCAAAATTTGGATGAGTTCATTATTAAATGAAAAATGAGAATGACCATTGGGCATTATATAGTAAGATATCTATGGTCAATAGTGTTAAAATGTTTTTTTTTCATTTGCAGACTTGCTATTATTATGGCGTCATTACGGCCATTACAGTGGTCGATCACGTGTCCAAGGATCGATACGCAGCCGGAGGTAAATGCTACAGCGATTGGTGACAATAATAATATATTATACAGATCAATATCAAATTATAATAACACGGCAAAATGTATTATTGTTAACAGCTGGCAGCAATAAGGATACTGTTGACGACACGGGCTTGCAAGAGAAAGTGGAAGACGAGGACGCGGAAAACAAGCATTTCATGTAAGCAGTGGCACTGGTTCATAATTTCATATATAATATAGGCGTACCTATTTATTTCGAATTAACGTGTCGGAAGTCCCATAATACGAAATGGCGTATTAGTGCAGTTATTGCTTTAAAATAAAAGTGAAACAGTGGCTGAGGAAATTCAAACACCCTTTATAGCTTATATAAGACGATTATTATACCTACGTAACTATCAGCAAACGCCAAAATAATATTATATTATGTTATTTCCGTGCTAGGATCGTGGATATATTTGCACGGCTTCACTAAAATATTTTCGTTTTCAATTTTCAGTGTTATTAAAAATAGAAATGTCATATATATTTTTTAAATTCAATAATCAAAAGTAGATACATTAGACAAAAGTTGGCATACAAATTTAGTGTAACTAGTAAAATTTATCACCTTGTGTGTTAATAGATAACATGCAATTATAGTGAAATACATCAAATATTAATTTTTAGAGTGCCGTTCAATCAATTATTTCTTTTAATTTCTCTTCGTGGTTCTTTAGGGACGTTTATTCTTTGCAAAGCGGACCTCAACAGTTGGAGTTTGGACACGTGTTTGAGGATCCAAACGTCTGGGAACAGAGGTACGAGAAAAAGGACTTCGACGCCCAACGGTACCAAGGAAAAGTGAGAATTCTTAAATAATAAAAAAAATCATAATAACCTTGTCATCCATTTAATGAATAAGACACACAATTTTCCAAACACTATTATCATTTTTGAAAATATTTCTTTTACGTAATTTTAAGTAGTTTAAAAATAAATCTTCTTTTAATGAACTTAATTTTTAACTATTTTTTATCGTTATAATTGTGTACATTTTAATTTTTTTAATGACATCATACATTTTTTATATCTTATATTCAAAAGCATAATATTAGTTTGGGAAAGTAGTTAATAAGTTGTAACTTATAAGTAACTATTTAAAATTATATAAGTGGAATGAAGTGGTACACATAGTCGGACATGGGTAAACTACAAAATGTTGGTCCTCTACTCCATTCTAATCTTATTCATCTATAACCTTTAAATAGGTACTTATAAGTTGTAACTAATGAACTATTTGACAAAAATTGATTCTTATAGATCAACGTACACTGAATACTATTTTGCAAAGAAAAGGAAAAATAAAAATGTATGTTCACTTACTATGTTGTCATTTAAAAGAATATCCAAAAACTTATAAAATTATAACAACGAAAAAAAGAATTTCTTTTTAAAAATATTGTTTTTTGAAAATGATGTAAATGAAACATTTTCGAAAACTTGTTTATAAATTTGTGAATATCTTACTTTAAAAGATAGCTCGTACAACTTTCAATATGCGTTATTGGGATCTAACAGGTGAAATGGGGTGATAAAGACGGCAGTTACGGTGAACAGTATTGGGATTTAAACCACGGTGGCGCTGGATCCAACGAAAACGTGAGATTATGAAATAATAATTTGTTTCGTTAAATATTGTTGAAAATAATAGCAACATGTGTGTTATTTGTTATATTATTTGTTTAGGAAAAAAACGAACAATACGAAGAACCTTCTCCAATCGAATACGGACAGGTAAAATTAATAATAATAAATAAATAGTTAAATTTATGTTTTTTATCTTAATGTAATGCTATACCTAACCTAACTATTGCGGAAATATTTTATTTATTTATTTAATTTCGCTGTTCGCAAATTGAAGGATTCGTTATATTATTATTATTTTAACCTTTATCAGAGGTGAACAAATGGCGGCCCGTGGACGATCATTATCTGGCCCACATGCCGACAAAAATTTGATAATTTTTAATAATTTTTGATGGTGAATTAAATAAGTTTTCATTACTTGATGTTTTATATTTTGATTTTGTTTTTACTTGTTTTTTGGATAAACATGTAAATTACATTTTAATGGCTCCAGAAAACTTCTAGAATTCCTAAAATGGCCCCCTAAAATTATTAAGTGGCAATCCTTGTTTATAATATAGTAAAGCACATCTGTCACATTTAGGAGAGCCGTCAGAGACCTGTGATTTATAAGCCAATGATGATTACACTCCTTAAGAATAAACCCAAGAAACCCGTTAAAAATGTGCGGAATTATCCGAAGCGATTAATAGAACCACCAGCAGCACCAACAACTATAGGAAGTTCCACTAAAAAAACAGCTCCTGTTTTAGTTTTCGACATGAAGACTGGAGTGGTCATGGACGAAGCCACAGGGAATAAATTCATTTTGAAACCAATAAAAGATTAAGAATTGATCTGCAATATTGTCTAATTTTATACATTTTATATTAAAAACCTGAAGTACTCAAGTATCTAGATAGGTTATTAAATTATAATACTATAGGAAACGTCATTTGTTTGGTGATAAAATTATGTTATACTTCAATTATTGTAATATATAATTAGGTTACACCAGTTATATACAATTAACTATACCTTTTTTTAATGTACCAACTATCGATTTGTTTGATTAAACTTTTAAATTACTGTTATTTTAATCAATTTATTTTATAAAACATTCATGCTTCGGAGCACATTAAACAGATAGAAATATGCAGACAAGTTTTGAGAAAAACAAATATTAGATAAGTAAAGTAAGTAGGAACAATTTTCCGGCAGTAAATCACATGCAATTAAACTAAAAATGATTTGAAAAAGTTTTCTCTTTTTATAATCACTCAAATATTGAATAATGAAATAAACGAATAACTTTGTATTATTAGTTTATTTTACATAACGTAAAAATGGTGAAAGGTATTTTTTAATTATGAGAAAACATAATTGTTAAAATATAATTGGTATTGATTTCTAAGTTGAGAACTAAAACAATTAGAGTTAAATTATTCATTTTTTAAACATTCAATAACGATTTGTAGATAAGTTTTCTTAAAAATCAACACATAAAATAGATATTTTTATTTTTTTTAAGAAATTTTTTTTCAAGTTTCTAGAACTAAAATTATACAATTAATATGGTGTTAATTAGGTGTAATTTTTACTAACATTGATGTTATGGTTATCGTTAACAAAAAGTTTAAATTATATTATATAGGTTGGGTTTTCTTAGGAAACCTAACATATTTGAGATGTTTTCGATGCCTGGTGTTAATACTTCATTTATGTTGTGTGGAATGTTGAATTTTCTGAGTTCGTCGGAATATTGGTAGCACTCTGTTATCATATGCTTCACTGTTAGGGTAACCCCACAGACTGTAAATTGAGGAGGCTCCTCTTTGGCCAAACATAGGTATTATTATTATTATTATTAAATACAATTTATAGTACCGCTGTACTGAAATACATAATTTTTTGTATATATCGTTTATTCACATTTTATCGATGTGAAAATTGAATGAACACCTACCTCCGATTATTGGCTATTATGCAAAATGTGAAAATAGGTAAATATAATCATTTTTTTAAATTTTAAATATACATAAATTTATAATGTACTTATATACATATATATATATATAATTAATTTTAAAAGAAAAAATTGATTTTTTGTCAACTTATATTACAATGCATTAGTATATTCGGTCGTTTGAGAATATTGACAGCCAGTAGAAAAATAACCCATTGAATTATAATAATTTATTTTATATATAGGTAAGAAAATGATGAAAGTGTCCAATACAACATATCATATTATTATAAAAAATAATATAATATTTAGAACCTTCAGAAGACCTGATCCATTACATAAGTATCTGCCAAAAACTGAGAAGGTATTGATTGGTATTTTGTAACGACTATTATATTACGAGTATATTGTCACTATGCCGGGCGTCTACGTAGTTATGACGTTATAAGCGACATTGTTCATTCGTTCACAATTTAGTTGCACATAATAAGAGTAATACAGATAATGATGGGCCCTATATAGTCGTTTTATTTTGTAGAACCCTATTTGATATGGTTGACACTTAAAAAAAAATATAGGCAACTAATTAATGTTGTATCGGCCAGCCCTGCCCTCCGTTTAAATTGACTCTCTTTTCCCACGATGAAAATAAAAGTTACTTTCACTGAAGAATTTGAATTTATTTTGTACTAATGTGATTAATTCGAATCCGATAATCCGTATCCGCAAGAACAATACAATATATTATTGTATTATACTATCATATGGTCCAAAAATCAATTACTCTGAATTCCGTAAGGCATTAAAGAAGTACCTACTTATAAGTATGCACAAAATAAATTCTATTTTATATGGTTACAAATTACAATATACAGGTATATCCATTGTAATAGTCATAGGTATATACGCTCGAATCAATTATCATGAAACTAGAAAATAATATAAACGTAAGAAGATATAGATACATTTTTTTGTACATTTATTTACCTGAGTATACCTGGGTACCTACTACGATTTCAGTGGGAGATTATTATATTATTAACAATTGTTATAGGTACTGGTTTAATAGTTAGAAAAGAAAATCGGACAAAATCTAATTTGCGTTCTGAACGTGAACAATACACTTACCACTTTAATACTTATATAGAACAATTATGATGCAAATTGGGTAACAAATATAATTTCGTATGGAACGAAGGCTCACATTTTTTTTATGTACACAACAACAGTAATATTGTTTTACATAATTCATTATTTTAATAATTAGACCAGAAAGATGACAATAACCATTTGACACTTTTGAGCATTATTTTTGAATCTAGATTTATGAAGTAGTATAACCAAAGAAACTATAACGTGACACATAAGTAATAAAAATAATTGGTAACGTTACCTACATAATAAATGTACCTATGTAGACTGGGTATAGCAGGGTCTTAGTCCTTAGATAATATTATATTGTACTGGTATAATATGATCTAAGATTAGGACCTACATTTCATGTTATCGCTATGTAAGTACGCACAACACGTTTTCCTGTAAATTGTCATCATTTTTCGATCCATATGCCCTGAACTATGATTACAACATTCGAAATTATTTTCACAATATCAATAAGTTAAGTTTTATGTATAGGTACTAAACTAACAGTTGTTACATTTAAAACATTCATCAATTATCTTTGAATAGGTGTTGAGTATTAAAATATTATTTTAAGACGATTACAATATGTTATCTGTATCTAAGTTGAAAATATCTAATATTTTAATGTTATTAATTAATGATTAAATAATTAATAGCAATATGAATATGGGTACTCACAAATATTAAAAAAATTGTACAGCTACTATGTTTAAACATTTTTGATCACTAGCTGTTGCATTTATAAAACGATTCTGGCCAAAGCTAAGATTACCAAAATATGTTCAACGTGTATTACGCATGCTCTAAACATTTCAATGTTTTTTTTCAGAAGAATTTAAACTGCATTTTTAAGAAAATACTTGTACAATATGCATGCAGTCATGCAGATATCTTTGGTGTTAGATTATCGTCATGCCTTGTTCTTCCCTTGTTTCAGGATAGTAATGAATTATCATTAGGAGCTTATCAAATATTTTAATTCAATTTTAAATCTTAGCATACAATAAAATTATTTTTAGTATAATTAGTTTACTATAGTGTTTGCTGTTCGCAGAATTACATACAATTATTGTTTTATATATAACAGACGAATAATTGTTAACTTTAAATTTTAAATTTTAAACATATTTATTGAATATGATAATGGTTTTATAATATTATTATGAGAGTGACCTTATTTTTAAAATGTTAAGTTTTAATACATTATTAATGCTAATTTATACATTAATTTTAAGGAAATCTAAAAAGTCGTAGTTATTATTAGATATTTCGCTTGATCTCAAGATAAAAAATCTAACAATACATTTCACAGGCACAGTTCCACAATTGTTTATTAATTGAAATGATTTCGTTATGACATTGTAAATGTAAGTATTATAGTATACCTTCGTTATTTTAATAAAGTATTGAATTGTCACTACTATCATTTATCGTCTATCTATGATGTAATGATATATTTGAAACTAACCTATATGAAATGCATTTATCTTAAAACCAAATTAAATGATCTTTATTGATTAACTTTGTGTTAACAAGTAACAACACACACGCAATCATCATTACTAAATAAATCCTATAGGTAGATCCGGAGTCTTTGTGCTAACAATGTACGGTTTGACATTTGAATTGGTAGTTTTGTAAGAGGTGGGAACATTATAATTGTAAAATAATATAATTTCTTTCATGATAAAATACAATAACAAATAAATATATTTCTTTTGAAACGTAATAGTTGGAGGGGAATAGGAGAAACCAGCCTGGACGGTTCTAATGTCAACCATAATAAGAAGTCAATCTGTACGTTGTAGACACACGTCGAAGCAACTGAATAATAGTGATCTACTCCAACAAAATTAATTTATACCACCTACGCTATTTTAATAATATAATAATATTGTTTAAACAGTTTTTATCTAATTTTAACTCAGTGTTTAGTTTTAAATTTTAATCACTTTAATAATGCATTTTTTATATTATTGTTTGGTAAGTAAATTTAGTATTTTTTTCAAAATTAAATGACTATTTGTCGTACAAAATATTGACCATACTATAAGTATTGTCCAATGTCCATGTATGGGATTTGTGTATTTCATGTACATTTTATATAGCATTTTAGCACATATTACAAATTTCTAGTATCCATATGAAAAAGCTTACGTCTTAACTGTAAAAATAAATATACAATATAAATACAATAAATTGTTTCGGTTTTAAATTTCCTGTAAACCCATCGAACTGGGATGAAATCGACTGTTTAAAATTCTAGGGTTCAGAATTTATATTATTTATCATACAGTAGACCTACCTAATAATTTAGTGAATATTATTTACAGTTTAAACACGTTATGTGGTTAATAACACTCACTACTCAGTATTCACACTATTGCCAAAGATCGGATAACTATAATTTCAAGAGAATTTGGGTTTAAAACTGAATAATTTATGTAAGTTCTAATAATATAGGATAATATTTTTTTCGTTCTATAGTCTATACGTATTAACTATTGGAAGTAGCCAAATTGATTACAATTTGAAAAACGTATTTTATTGAGGTAAGCCGATTTGGTTACTGTTTAAATTTATTACTATCCCTGCAGTATCCCACTACAGAATGGTGGAGTCGGTTCTTGCTTTTTAATTACCTACCCACATTTCACTTCCCAATCTTACTGTCAACATTAAAGTAGGCATGGTTACAAATGTATGTGAGGTATCATTGAAATAGAAGTCAAACCAGTCATCACTTAGGTATATAAAATATTAATAATAAATAGAATAATTTAAAATTTAAGATTGTCGTTAGGTTAAGCTAACCTTGTAAATTTTAAACAAACTTTCTTCAAATATTCTAATCGAGTAAGTTTCCCATTTATGTAGTCAGTTATACAGTTTTCCAAATATTGCTAGTTTTTTCTTAGTTGCTTTTAAGTTTCTTTTGTATTACTACTGTGAAATTTAAAATAATATAATTTTGGAATACTATTGAAAGTCTCCATTAAGAAGAAAAAATATTAGGATGGGCACTGGTATATTCTTTATATGTTTAATATTGAAAAAAATTGCTTAAAAATTTAAATTTCAGCTACTTGACTTGAACAGAAACAGGAAACAATTAAACTCATCTTAATAAAATACTTTTTTTAAATCGAAAAGAATTCGGCAACCCATACGGTACCAGCCTAACTATTAAAGTACCTACTTTTTTATTATTTTAGAAGACTTGATCAAAACTCATAGTCTCAACAATTATTCAATGTTATTTTAACATATTTTAGTTTGAAAAAATACACACATAATTTATGATTGACTGAATTATAACAAAAAGTACTATTTTCTATTTTAATTTAAAAACAGCTAGTACCTATTTATTTCACCCGATATCGAGATTAAACATAAAAATCAGTTAATTGTCAACATGACATATTTAAAAAGTTGTATCAATGTAATTTGTAAATTAAAAATCAATGTAGTATGAAAATATTGTTTTAATCTCAGAAGAGAATGAAAAAAAATTATATTTTGGTATTAGTGTGAAAGAATTTATTGGCGTCATTAAACTCTCTAAATGCCAAGGTTCCTTGTTACTAGGTATTATTATATTTTTTTAACATATAAAATTGCAATTGTTTATTAATTTTATCTGGCTACAATTAGATAGACATTTTATTATAAATTCAACTAAATTGCACGTGTTGGTTGTGTCTTACTCTGTAGGTGTTTACAATTTACATTTACAAATTCAAACCCAATATTTAGTTCTACTAAGGGTACATTAGACTTAACATTCACGTATTTAGAGGTGATTTCAAACTCGCCTAATATTGTCCTTCCCCATTCCATACACTTACATATCATATGTTGTATATTTGTTCACACCAGTTCTGATATATCATATATATATATTATAAATAAGTTGTTTTTTGTCATTTTGTCACATTGATGGCACTTTCCCTAGCGTATCGGTCCAATATTAGTGACGGTTTCCAGATGAAAAGAACACGGCGGGGACATGTAGGGAAAAAACGCACTAGGTAATCAACGGACAATAAAGAAAAGTAACATGTTATATATTTTCTTGGCCTCCTTTTCTTTTTGATCCGCTCGGGTATGTGGATACTGTTGCGCAATCAAAAACAAAACGAAAACATATAATAATATAAAATCACAAAAAACACATTAACAATAACGCTGGTTGAGTTGATCTCATAAGGTACCCACCGTTGTTCAGATGTCACGTTTAATAAAAATCAAACGCATGTATACTTTTACAGGTGTTCCTCTCGACCGTATCCGTCGCGGTATTATTCGAAGTCAAAAAGATATACGTCATCGAACGCGATTTCAAGACAGGTATAACTAAACACATTATATTATTTTTTATAAATTTTTTTACTGTACATAATTATTATCGCCGTGTGTCATAGGTAATGACATAATAGGTTCATTATATATTATTATAATTCATTATTGCTAGATTAATAATAATAT
>PVMI01011186.1:16425-35661 GCA_008528875.1 Aulacorthum solani
TGGTATACGAAATGTACCTACTATACCTACCCATAGATACAACTATACAAGATTAACTAACTATCTAGCTACGTGTAACATGAACTTTTGATTTTTTTGTTATTGAATGACCTGCGAGCGTTAATAATCAATAAATTATGCTGTTCGTTGAAAAGTATAAGCGCATACGATGTGCATATGCTAAATGTTTCATAAAAAAAAAAAAAAACAAATCAATATACTAATATATTTTGACTGCACCGGTAAACTTTAAGTCGATGAATAAAATATTTCCAAAAAATCTCATACATAATTTAACTGTACACGACCGTCACGTCGCAAACCAGAAGCCCCCAAAAGCTATAAAACTCGGTCGAATACAATGACCGGCTGCATATTATAGTTGCGCGTACGAGCAATAAAATCTGACGGTTCGCGTTTATGGGGTAGTCAAAAAATTTCGTGTTATATAATAAAATGTTCGGTTATGTTATTGCGTATACTGCAGGACTAGATTTGATGTAACGGCCGTGGCGGTTTTCGCAACGTAAAATAGCACATATAATATACAGTACAGGTACTACGTGTTTGTAAGTCGTACGTATATGTGCAGGCACGAATTCGCGAGGTTTACGTCCATCACAGTGGCAATAATATTTAGCACACGTTTTGCGATTTATTGTAGAGATACGTAATATAGCAATATAAAAACAAGTAGGTTTGTATATTGCAAGCCATGATAATCGTTTCTCGATGGTATAGGTAATATACGGGTATATCGGTACATAATTTTTATACTGCAACCATTGCAATAACCAATCAAATATACTAGGGTAGGTATGTGTGATTATCATGTGGTGTTTCCGAGTTGCGGTCAAAGTCAAAAAATATGTAGGTACTGTATAGTTGCGGTCGCAAAAATTTTGAGACATAAGAATGGTGGTCACTACAGGTAGAACTTGAGTGTGACGACCTAGGTTGTAAAGTAAATCTCTGAAATAATACATTTTCTCTTCACGCATACACAAGTAGTTAAGTGTGGTTAAACATTTTGTTTTTGATTGATATTTTTATGATAAATATAGTATACAAACAAATAAACTATATTGACATTAAATAAAAATGTAATGAATAAAGAATATTAAATTTTTACGAGTATAAATATATGATATATATCGTTGTCGACTTTACATGGGTATTTACTCATCAATTCGACTGGTTTCACACTCTTCATATTGCCGAAATTGTTGTGCTAAAAATTATTTTTGTCTGTCGAATTCAATAAGACCATAGACTATAGAGCTGTAGAGCACGTTAACAGTTAATTTAAACATATTTGTAGACTTAAACTTTAAATAATTATATGACTTCAAAAATTGTTCAGGTATTTGGATAAGAGTTATAAAATGTGCCATTGAGCTTAATATTTAAAGCGAAAACGTTCATATCTAAGCATTAGTCGTTCGTTTAATAGAATAAGAATATTCAGTCCATTAGATGGTGATCTCGAACATGTCACAATATTATGTTTATTGCAATTGGACTTCTAGTTTTAAGGGGCTTAATGGCAGATATTTGTATAACATGTTCTAACATTGTCCAATTGTCCATGTCTAAACATACCTATGACGCACTACATGTGAATTTAGATGTGTTCTATTCCCAACTTACCAGTTACCAATTGATTTCGTAAAGCAATACAAATTCTGAAAACATATTTAAACTTTTCGTCAAGTCTTCTTGGCATTAACTTCCTCACATTTTGATTTTATTCTTCTAAACCCTGGAAAACGCTAAATTAAAAATTAAAAAATAATATTTTAGGAGAAAAAAATCAAAATGTGGGAAAGTTAACTTTATGAAAAATGTACTATTGTAAAGTTCTTTTCTTCCTTAATTGTATCATTGTACCCCCTCGGCTCTCGTCAATACGGTTTTGTACTCCTTACTCCTTTTACTCATTCCTTCTACTAATTTTCATTTAAGAAAACTTGGTGCCGATATTGGTCGTCTGTTTTCAAAGTTTCACATAGTAAAAGCTACTAATTTTGGGTTCGATGCAGTGAAACCAAAAATGCTTATTATAAAAATAGATTTGTATACAGAGTGAGACGTGTGAGTGATATCCACCACACTACTTTTTCAATTTAATTTTTAATTAACAAACTATATTTTTAATAGCATTGTCAAACTTTTATATGACATTTTTGAAAATTAAGGAGTAAATACAAAAAAGTTGCTTGGATCAGACCGATGTACATCTCACACTGAACTCAAATCTGTTATTATAACATTTATCACTTTACTAAATCGATCTGATTAATGATGCAAAATAGATTGTTTTTACTAGGTATATTACACGTGTGAAAGACAACAGAGACAAAATACGAACACCGGTACCCAATGTTCTAATCTATTTTCCCGATAATTAAGAATAAAATAGTATACACACATAAAGTTTATATTACACTTGACTTACGTTGACAGGTCTGTTGAGAGCTCGCCGGCAAAACTTACCTGTGCAGTCACACACCGTGGCCCGGATCGGAGGCCTGCAGGACCAACACCATCATCAGCAAAATATGTTCACCGCTGTGTCACCACCGCCACTGCAATCGGTGCCGAGTGGTGGCCAGCTGCAACAGCCAACGGACCTGGCGTCCACGGTAGACCTGACGGCTGACAGCCGGGCGCCCATCGATTATCTGACGCCACCGCCGAACGGCGACTTTCAGTTCCTACAGCAAAGCTTTCCAGCCGGCGAGCCGTCGACGCCGAATCGTCCGGAGTCACACATCCAAAACGTACAAGCACCACCGCCACCGCCGCTCGTACCATTGACTGCACCGTCGGCACCCGTGGCGGTGCACACGTCACCGTTCACACCCAGCGGAGGAGCAGGTGGCGGCGGCTTTCCTTCGGCTCAAGCTCAACCGCCGCCGTCACATGGTACGTCACTCGGTTCGCTAGCGGTGCAGACATCGTCACCCAGTAACCAGGTGCACAGCCTGACGTTCGCCAACCCACCACTGGAACAGTTCACTCCGTACACGCCATCGCTGCAGGTGAACGATCCCGCGGCCAACCATCAGCAACAGCAGCAGCAAAACGGCGGTCGCTGGGAACTGGGATTCGACGCTAGCGAGATACTCACGCCCCCGTTCTTGGGAGGCCCGGAACAGCCGCCCGGTGGTAGTGGTCAGACATTCTTCCAGCAAGATTTTGGTCAAGAGACAGCGAGTTCGGTGCGCAACAACAAACAGTACCCGGCGAGTAGCGGCGGATCTTTGTTCTTCGGCGGTGGCGGAAGTGGCGGTGGAGGTGGTTTCGACGGCCCCGCTGCAGCCAACTCCAAGTTTACGCCACTGGACGCCGTCATACGACCGTCGTCGTCCAACAAAAACGTGTACTGGGGTACGCCGAAGACCGCTCAACAACAGCCGCTCAGGCCACCACCCTCGTTCGCCGAGCCAAATGCGTTCCGGTTCAACAACAACAACCATTTGCACCAACTGCACCATAACAATCATAACCCGCACCATCATCACCAGTACGTGGACGCGTTCCAGATGCCGTTCACTGGCCAGTTCGACGGGCCGCTGTCGCAGGGCACAGTCGCCGATCACGTGGTGCACAGTTCGTTCAGGATTAAGCGACAGCTCCGGGACGCAGGACCCTCGCCGCCGGAAGAGCGGTCGGACGTGGCTGATCGCCGCGGTGACGACGATCGGTTCGGTGACAGGAAACCCGTCTACAGTTTTGTCAAGACGGACAGAAACGGAAATTTCAAATGGAGCGTCAGACACGGTTACTAAAACCCATATAATATAAGTCACCGCGCCTGCTCAGTCATTACGATAACCTACATTATATTATATTATAATATTATTACGGTATTATAATATATTATATTATAACATCATATATTAATATATTGTACACAACGAGTTCCGTGTAATTATTTGGTAACAAACGTATTTAAAATGAAAGCGAAAAGCATTTTTTACATTGCAATAATAAAAAAAAAATACTTCCAATTGCGATTCATATATTATGTATATTATAATTCTGTAACATCTGTCTAATAAGTATAACAATAACAGAGCAAGCGAGCACGTAAGTACCAATTTCAATAAACATAATATCATTCGTCACTTATGAGAACATAAATAACGATGATTATTTTTCTGTCAAAGATATCAGGTGTAGATAAAGGTAGGTACACTTGAAATGGCAAAGTGGCCCTGAATGTTATTGAATATGAAATTTACACGCAATAATATTACATTGCTAAGTCTTGCCCTAAGATATTTGCATATGACAAAACTATTAAACTTATTTATAGAAACTTATTTCTTAAAGAGAAGAGAGTTTCGTGCAAGAGACAAATGACTTTGTGTTATTCTTCCAGGGTCCAGGGAGTAGGTACCCATGAAAGTAGGCATTTAACCAGTGCCTTAAACCAAGTACCTATAGGTGATTCCCACCTGTTCGCAAAAGTAAAAGAAAATTATGTTTAATACAATTTTTGAAATGCCTCCATATAATTATATTGTATTAGCTTTTATCACCCTTAAAATAGGTAGCTGGTAGTTTTAAATTTCTAAATTTGAAATGTTATATTAAGTAGGTACTTATTGAGTATTTGTATTCGTATTATTACATAGTGTCAACGTTTTTGATAAGTACTTACCCATATAGAATAGATTTCGTGAACGACCCATATACCTATTTCATTGTTTAGCACAGTACATTATTATAGTTTATTGAAATTGGAAAAAAATAGAGTTAAGCACCGACCAGAACCATTTGTTATAAGTTATAATACGTTCTATACAAAGAGCTTTTTATTGGGGTGTAAGGTGGTTATGATGGGTAGGTACAGGTATCTAAGTGATTTATCGACTCGTGGTGTGTATGTGTGTATTCTTCGTGAAAGTAGATACGCCCGTGGCATACGGTGGATCGCGAGAAGGCGAAGGAAGTCTTTACACGCATGATATCATATCTACATATTAAAATAAAATGTGTGATAATTTTAAACGTAATCGTAGACCAAGTTTAATAGGTAGGTGTATGAATATAAAATATTGTACGACATTATTAAATTACTCTCGTAAATTAAAATAAAATAAAAAATTTTTAAGATGATTTAGCCGATTTAAAACCATTGGATTTGTCGGTAAAGAGTTCTTTGAAGTCGCGTCATGTCAAGTCCAAAAAACCATACAAATTGTTTTGCGATGTTTGCGCTAAGGGTTTTGACAGACCGTCGCTTTTAAAAAGGCACGTAAGAACCCACACAGGTGAGACCATAACACTATACCTAATATAATAAGTAGGTATGATTATTTTTGAGAAATCAACTATTAGATTTATATATTACAATAATATAAATATCAAACTAATACACCTATAATAATCAAGAGCTTATTAAATGTTATTTTTGTATTTTACGGTGGATTATTAAATTTTGTTAAACATTAAGCTATAGAAATATGTTTGACACGTTTCTAAACACTTGCAATTTGAAATATACTTATTAGTTATTAAGTAAGTAGGTACCCATTTACTTAAACAAAACAAAATGTTGAATGTTGATGGACGATACTAATTTTGTTTGAATTTTTTTCTGTAAAAAATTTAAGTAGGTACCTAGGATACTTATTTAGAAAAAAGATTCTCTGTAAATTTATAAAACTAAAATTATAGGTTTCTAAAAGAAACCTATGTTAGATTTTCGGTTTATTCTATAAGTACTTATATTTTACACTTTTAATTTATAACCTCGCAATCTCCAGGGCAATATAGGTAAACTGATTAATTTAATATAAATTAATAATGCGAATATGCAATATTATTGATATTAATACCGCCTGTACCGCTGTATGTATATAGGTAGCTTTGTATACTTAGGTAGGTACCCGACTGTTCATATATTTTTAAAGATCACCTCTCACCTATGAGTGGTTGGATTTTTGTCCTGTAAAACGAGATTACAATAATATTTCAGTAAATGACTGTATTGATAACCGTTATTCAAATGAATATTATCGAGTACCTACATGCCTACATATTATAATACTGATTATCGATACCTATAGTTAAATAAGAACTTGAAAACATTTCCGGACATCCGCGAAATGCAATTTAGAAAAAATATCGAAGACCGTGAAAGTAAGCCAAACAAATAGGTACAATTACCTACCTTCCAAGCTTAATTATTATTAAAATCGAATAAATCGATAAATCCAAATGATATTTTTGCCATGCGGCTGTTCACAGGAGAACGTCCTCACGCTTGCTCCCAGTGCGACAAAGCGTTCTCCACGTCCAGCGCACTGAACACCCACAAACGCATACATAGCGGCGAGCGGCCGCACGCGTGTCCAATTTGCGGCAAAACGTTTACGGCCAGTTCGAACCTGTACTACCACAGAATGACACATTCCAAAGTAAAAGGATGGGTCAAACCATTATAACTCTGAGTACATAAGTACATTAATAACTAATAATAACAACCGCGATAACGTGCATATAAAATATTAGTATTATCCCATTATGTTGTTGTAATACTTTAGGTATTAATTTTGAACCGACCCAACCAAATAAAATAGCGACAAACTCAAAAACTAAATAAATAAAAATAGAAGCATAATATATTAGACATACCGAGACGAAATATTAGGTACATATTACCTATCTATATATTTACAAGTACAATTTGTCGAGTATAGCGGCAACACTCGTGTACACCTAAGTAGACAAATATTGTGGAAAACAGGAACAAAGCAGAAAACCTATATCCTTATAATTTTACCTACCGCTTTTGAGCGGAGACGAAAATATCTCCAGGAACACGAACTTCGTCAGTTAGGATATTATGTCACGAAAATGTTTCAGTATATTTGCGCTAGCATATTTTGTCAAGTCTAGACATATTGTTGCTCAGTCGGTTTTTTGGGTGTATTGGTGTTAACTTGGCATAATCGTGTATAGGTAACCTACATGTTACAAAACAAAAATATCTCACTAGATACCGGAAGAATATCAAAAGTGATTAATGTCTGTGATTCGACATCCCGGTACAGTGGTAAGAATAAAAAAAATGATTATTTTTCATTTTAAATAATAAAGACAGACACATCGTACATGTTTTTTTATTCAATATTTGAATAGGTACCCTAGAATGTCCTACATAAATAATGATTTGAAAATAATGTATAGTTTAAAATGAAAATAGATATTGTAATAAAAATATGTAAATACTTCAATAACTTTTGTTTTAAATACAAATTTAAATTTTAAATTATTTTAAACTTTTTTTCTTTTAACTAGGATAAATCTTTATTAACTTTTGCTGGTCTCTTGAACTTTGAACAAGGGCGATCGCAGGGGGTAGGGTTTATACCCCTCTTCAATATATCAGGAACAAAAAAATATTGTATATATTAAAGATATTGTTCTATAATATTGTAAATCGACATTATTTGTAATAATTAATTAATATATATGTATATATACTATAAAAAAGAGAAATAGTATAATACGATGTGAATAGTATGATATTTATGAATATTTTAAATCTTTTCAATAACGCCCCTCCGAAATTTTTCCTGCGTCCGCCCCTGACTTTGAGTAAGCCAATTTCAACTGTGTGTCACTTAAATATTATTTCGATGAGATTAATAATATTAAATAATAACAGTTATATATCAATGAATTACCTAGTTTATTATTTTATAATATGATCAATACTACCTATAGATGTATTACTGGTTATTTCGAGTGCATTTGTTTTTAGATATATTTTTACCAGTTATCAAATCCACAAATGTACAATAATTAATTATACTTAAAAATATAACATTTCAAGGTGGAACAATATGGTTTCAGGTAAAACCACACAAGTGTAATGCGTGCGACAAGTCTTACCCAACACCAGGAAACTTGCGTGCCCACATGTCATCACACTCTGGCGAATGGATGTACCACTGCAAAACATGTGGCAGAGGTTTTGGAAAAAAGATCAACGTGGAAAGGCACGCCAAGACATGCCACAGATAAACCAAAACATAAAAGCCATAATCAACTATTTAGATATCATTATTATATTATTATAGAAAATATAAAAAAATTGTGTTGTAATTTAGTCTTCCGTTGGCAAATCAAGTCTCATTTTTTTACTAGCTTTTTCCTTTTCTTCTGTAGATAGAGTGTCTCGTTTATTGTTGTTTGAAATTTTGCACAATGATGCTTGCGTATGTGATGAAGTGTCCTGTTTGGTTATTTGTCTTACAACCATGGTAGCATAATTGGAAGGGCGCAGGGAGAATTCAATTGATAATGATTTAAAAGAACCATCTATAGTAAAATAAATTATTTTTAAATATTATAATCATACTATACAATTAAAATATTTTATTTAATTTTATCACTAACCTGATACAGACATGAATGGTTGTTTATTTTCTAATAATTCAATATCAGACAATAACAAATCATCATTTAAATCGTTATGATTTATAGTAGCCCAGACTAAATCTTCGGCTTTAGATACAATACATCTGTAAGTGCCTTTCAGTGAAAACAGTCTACAAAATAAATACATTATATGATTAGATAGCAATAATATCACATGGAATAAAAAAATTACTTGTTTTTCTTTAAAAGCTTTTCAGAAGTCAGGTCATCTTTCGCTAAAAGATCAATATACCATTTGCCTATTTCATTATCTGGATAGCTCACATCGCAACCTGGCAATGGATACACAACATCAAAAATGGTATACTTGGATAAATTTTCTTCTGATATTGTTTCAACTTCTGGAAATTTTACATTATTTACATCAGTTTCTTCTTCTTCTTCATCTTCTTTGTTTTCTTCCCCCTCAATAATTTCAACAGGTACTTCTTTTGATTCATTGTCTTTGAAAACCAAGTCTCCCACAATTGGTTTTAAACCAAACTTTTGAATACGTTGTGATACAATCTTGTTCCACATTAAACTCTGATAAGAGTGAAGATACAATAACACCAAGTTTCTTGGAATCTACATTTATAATAATTTAATGAGACAATATTGATAAACACTATAATTATTCATTTTCTTACGATTTGAAAAGCATTAACATAGGCCTTTGGACCATTAAAAGCTAATGACCGTATTATTTTTGCTTCAACTGAGAAATTTTTTTTTGACAGTTGTTTTAAAGCAAGATTTGGGTCTCTAGTTTTCCACCATACTGATCTGGCACGATCAGTGTCATTCTCAAATGCACTTTCCAAAGGTCTAGGTTTCAAAATATGCTCAATAGCCTAAACATGAAAATGAAATACATTAATATATGACTATTACAGTATTTTTGATATAGTGAATAGTAGTAGCTATGATGCACAAGAACAAGTGAACTTACCAAAAACATTGCATAAAAATTATTGGATTTCTATAATAAATTATAATTGATTAATGCCGTAGATAGAGGGGGGAGAACTTAAGGGCTTAGGCCCCAAGTCCGAAAAAAAATCTTGGCTATGGCACTAATTGGTTATTATATATATTGTTCATATAGTCTGTAATATAAAAATTGTTTATCAAAAAGATTTTGCAGCCTTTCACATTTGCAATAAGTGTGTCTATTAGTATTAACAATTAAATAATTTTCTGAGCACAAATATAAACTACATGCATAACATGTTGGTTATAAAACATGGTCTTTTGGACTACATATTTTAATGTGTGTACTAGACTTATTTTGATTGTTAAAACGATAACACACAACTATGCATTAGCCATTAATTGCCTACCCTGTACTCTCATATCAAAGTTAATGACTATGAATAATAATACATATAAACACAATAAAATTATATTTTGATTGTTATGTTAAGTTATTTTTATCTTATTAAAGCTAAATAAGCTTAAAAAAAAATTTAATGTAGATTAGAACATTATTATGGATATAAAATATAATATAATATCTGTAACAAAATCAATTTTGCTAAACATATATATATTTATTACATGGGTATCTAATAAAATTATTTGTGCACCGCCTTATATGAATTTTAGAAGCTGCAATTTAGAGTAAGCAATGTTAATTATATCTATACCTCTTCACAATTACCACATGCTAATGATTTTCCAACAACATAGGTGGGAGACACTACTGAACTACCAAATCTTTGTAAACCATAATAATTAATGAAGCCATGAATTTTTAACATTTCAATAGCATTAGATACTTCTTCATCATTTCCTTTGATATTTCTAAAATAACAAACAATCACATAAACAACATGGTATTGTAATAAAAAAAAATAACATAAACCATATATAATCTGCCATGACATTTATAAAATTACTTATACATCATAAACAAAGTATATAGATTATAGGAGAATGATTATTTAATTTAACTTTTATTTAGAAATATTTATTATTTTTTCTTTATGTATAATAATAATTTTAAAATATGAGTGAACAAATTACCTTAGAACAATGCGAAATCTATTTCCTTTTAGATCACCTAATTTAAGGGTAGAATCTTTGTAAATATAGTTACCAGTCCATATATTTCTGGCATTAAGTTTTGCTACATTATTGGCATTTAATTTTCGAACTGATAACATTTGAGTTGTATTCCCACGCTTATCTTTAGTGCCAGCATGTTTAATTGTATTAACTTTCACTCTGAAACAAACACAAGTTTTTATAAAATAAATGCTTAGTTGTACGTTAGAACATTAAAAATTATATTGTCATAACACAATAATATTTTAATTGTTTATAAATAACTAATAATTATAATATCTATGTGCTTTAATTTAATTTAATTTGTACTCTACTATTACATAACTGTTGACCTACATTAGTTGTTACTTCAAGCTATGAAAAAAAAAAAAAACTAATAATTATATGTACAATTTTAATCTACTTATTCACCATTTGAAATATTTAACAATATTATATAACATCTAGTAGATATAACTAAGATGACATTAATACATACACTTGTTGTCTCTATCTTACAAAGAATGTACATTACAAGAATTTTCATTCAGAAGAGTTAATTTAGTTTTAGTATTAATATTATAGAGAATTAGCCTACTGTTAAAAATAAAGGTAAACGTATTATCTCGGGCATTTCATAGAGTTGTATTGGTATTTTAATTTTAAAGTAAATTATTAGTTATAACTGTAAAATATAACAATTTTAAAATGCTCTTATATATTACATTAAAATTTCATATCAATAAGTCTAAAAAAATACCCTATACTGTATGCAATATAAGAAACCTATTCAGCGGCGACCAGTTTTTGTTGGGTGACAGTCAAGCTGCTGCCCTACTGAGTCAACTATCTGTATGACTGCTGTGTAGTGAAGAAACGCCCATACCCACAAATGCCCGCTGACTAGGTTTCTTATGTTGAATAGAGTATTAGTAATACTCTTACCTTATTAATTGTGTCACTATAATATTGAAACTAACACAAAATGGATTCTGCTCACACATTTTTGGTATGCTAAACATTTTTAAGATGAAAATAACTTGATATGTGAGTGTGATGTTCTTTTAATTCAAATTAGTAATTTCAACTTATATAAGTTTTAATTTTTACCAGTGATGGCTCACGGGGAAAGCACTAAGTAGTAGACGGTGCACATTAAGAGGATATCCTGCTCGTGTGCACCTATACATGAGCTGCCACTGAATTTTACTATAACCTTTTTATATAATAAATAATTGTTAAAATCAAATATTTAATGTTTACACAAAGCAAGTTTAAAAAAAAAACCCAAAATTACCTTAGTTGTTTAGAGAGAATGCTCACTACATTTGTAGTGTCCATGTTGCATTTATGTAAAGCAAAATGGAGATATTCAGGTCTAGATTTAGGCCATGTTTGTCTCTCTGGAAAAAAATTATGCGATTAAATTGACGAGTATTAACTAATAACAGTATAGGATTAAAATTAATTAAAGTAATCTGATTTTATAAATATCTTTAACCTGATATTTTCCTCAAAGTAAAATATATTATATTATTATATTTATGTAATCTTATAACATAACCAACCATTTTTAACAAGTGTAGATAGTCTAATGACAATAAACTGTTTATCCTGATCATCCTTTTTAGTGTTTGTGCTAACTTTAGCACCATACTTGAATTTTAAAAAATTGTGTATGGACTTGCGCTGTTCCTTAGTTAATCCATCCACCTGAAAATAATTTATGAATCAGTATAAAAATATATTTATTGTTTACTTTTATTACAATCATTACATTAATTTCAATGCTTTTGGTACTATGTAATTCTATTAGTTCTTCAATATCCTTAGAGTATTTCTCACACAAACCAGTTTCATCAATAACATCTAAACACAATCAATAAGTAAATAGTTTAAAGAGTAAATATATGTTAATTTCTTTCATGAATTACCTTCAAAAGTATTATCTTCGGCTTCCTTTTCTGGAACAGTGCGGCTTGTAAGACGCACAACAGTCCCATCCAACTCAATTTCGTTCACTTGAAAATCAGACAACCTAATAAATGCATCGTTATATTAATTAATAATGAATTAAAAAAAAATAATTGTTGGTTTCATATTTACCTGTGCTTCAGTATACCAGAAATCCCAGGAGTAGATGTTGTATATTCTGTAATACCTACATCCTTTTCTTGAAGCCCTTCATATAATACTGTTTTTACAGGACCTAAATATAAGCGTAAAAATTTTAAATTATATTTTTAATATATTCAACTCATTGATATTTGTAAGAATAAATTTATACGAGCAATTTTCCGGAACGAATTGTCATTGTCTTCATTAATAGCTTTGTTACTTCTGTCCAATTCTTCTTCTACAGAGGTACTCATTTTAAAAATTTAATAAAAACTTTGTCAGACAGACAATGAACTATTAGGTATACAAAAAAAAAATGTTTCAAAAAATCATAAAATTGTCTGGCAAAAAATTTCAAATAGAATGAAAATAGAAATATTAAAATTGATATGATTTATAATAATAAATGTGTAGATAAAAATAATGATTTATCAGACAAAACGCGGGGTGGCTTTAAAATCGACTTTTTAGGTTAAATTTGATTTTTAAAAATGAGGAATAACGTCGTCTTGTGAGTAAATAGTTGCGGTCTTGAGGGTAAAATATTACCTTTTATTCAGCCATGAATATCACGATTTGTGATAAAAGATAAAATTACTATATTTACAACTTTATAAGTTTACAACCATTTTGGTATGATTCCCCCATAGAGTAAGTCTTACTCTATGGATTCCCCCCTCTTGCCACGATCCAGTGCCCACTATTCGGCAATCGCCATAGTAGTGATAACATCGGACTCAGTACTCACTTCTCAATCGCTGAATCGCAACATAAATAATAGATATTAAATATATAATAGACAGAATAAACGTCTGTGCCAGTGTGCCACTCTATTATGTGCTTTCATTATACTTTTAATACCGATTAAATTGTTTAGTTGTGAATGGTAATGTCTTTTCCAGCCCAAAACGCTAGAGGTATTTACACAACTATTTTCATATATTTAAAAAATGCATAACAATTATTGTCCATATTATAGTACTCTATTCCTCATTTAGGTATTCAGAATCGTAAAATACTTGAAGACTTGGAACTGAAGAAACAGATATTATTAAAAACTGGTGCTGTTCCAACTCCTCCAACAGTTTCTCATCCTACAACTCCGGTATGAAAATTTAGTCACAATCTAGAGGTTAGAGGTTATAATTATTTTATCTATTAAATATCAACACTAGTCCAGGGATGTGTGATTGGTAAATAATGTTTCGAGTAAGCGCCATATTTTCCAAAAATGTACTAATGTCAATAAAATTGTTTTAATACCTATTATTAAACATTTTGTAAAAATCACAAGGTACCTATACATTTTTCCTTGAAATATAATCTAGCCTCTAGATACCAAAAAAATGCTTAATATATAGAGTGTAGCAATAGGGTAGCATATCTGATAGATGTAATTAACTAGCTATGTAAGGTATTAATAAATACATAGGTTCCTACAGTTACCCAATAATAATCATATAACTAATTCTAATAGTAAAATTTCAAAAAGATTGATACATAAGAATAAAATTTATTACATAGTTAGTTGCATATTCCCATCTGTCAGTTCCTTATGTTGTACCCTATATATATAATTAAAAATCTTGTAAACAATCTTTTGTTTTTATTTTCTAAATCTTTATCTAATTTTTAAATTTACACAATGTTTTTAGGGAACATCTGATAGTCATTTTCAACGTGCCCAAGCCTTACAATCTGCAGGTTTCTTCATCACCACAGATTCAGCTTTTGGTAATTCTATACTACCTGTCCTTCCTCGCATTGAAAAATAATACACAACCACCATGGCAACTATGAAGTTAAAGAAGTTACAGCATGCACTTGAAGATATTGAAACATTTGAAAACCCAAAAATCGATCTAGAACAATACACTACATCATCCCATATTGCAGCTTGTATTCTGCATACAGCCCAATTTGTATATAACGACATAAGTGGTAAATGTGTAGCTGATTTAGGATGTGGTTCAGGAGTATTGTGTATCGGTGCTGCTTTACTTGGTGCCCAATATTGTGCAGGTTATATACGTTCTACAGTCAACAGTATGATGATAGGATATTTAAAAATAATCATTTCTATCTGTTTTATTTGTTTCATAGGTTTTGATATAGATCCATCTGCTATTTCCCTAAGTGTAGAAAATGCTGCTGATCGTGATGTATTAAGTCAATGTGATTTTATTTTATGTGATGTAAAAAAGATTGATAAAAATATGCAACTTAAAGCATTTGATACTGTCATCATGAATCCGCCGTTTGGAACAAGAGAAAAGGGAGCTGATCTAATATTCTTAAAAATGGCTTTAAGTCTTGCTACCCGTGCCGTATATTCACTCCATAAAACAAGCACTAGAAAGCGTGTATTGTCCATGGGAAAGGAATCGGGTGTCCATGCTAATGTTATTGCTGAGTTGAGATTTAATCTACCAGCATCTTATAAATTTCATAAACAAGATTCTGTTGATGTGCAAGTCGATTTAATACGTTTTGCATTACCATTACAAGATAATAACCTCTAATCTAATTTTGTATAATTCACATTTATAAAAAGAAAGGATTTATTTGTATTATAAATTATATAGAAATAAACAAATAAACAATAAATATCTGTATATTATATGTTTAAATATTTTATAACTTTCTTTGTACTTGAGTAAACTATAATTTTAGATAAGTCTGTCATTGTCAAAATGTTAAGATAGTTTACTTAAGCCAAATATTGTTTGTGATTTATATTTTAATTGATTAAATATTTTTGAGCATGCACACCAATGGTGTGTAACATAGGAACCAAGTGTTTATCAGGTAGCACTCTAATAGGAGTGGAAAGATCGGTCATGTTTTTGATAGTTATAACAATTTATGAGGGGAAGATCTCTTAAAATTATTTGAGCAACACCAATTTTTCTTTTTATACTCACTACTGATGTTCACTTACAGGTTGTAATAACTTTACATTTTGAGTATATGAAACCAACATTTGGCATTTCCTTTTGTCCCTGTTGCGTATTGAGAATTTATGTATGCTGCATGTATAAGTTTCATATTACGATCAGTGGAGACTTACCATTAGTCATTAGTGGTCAATTTACAATTTATACAGTTCACGATAAATGGTTATAAAATAAGTTTGTTTTATTACTCATATTATTAATTCACAACAATCCCCGTGTAAAATATTATGTAGATTAAATGTTTTTCATTAGTTGACTTGTTTTACGCCATATGATAGTATTATATTTCTTTGAATGCACATTACATTAAAGGGTTAGGACTTGAAGTATTTCTATATTCTTACTGAATGTAAGAAAACAAAATAGTGAAGTATAAATACATTTCTGAGTTTGAAGAATAGAAATTTGATATAGCATACTTTGTATTTTTATTATTTTTATTGTTTAAATTGTTTTTAATTTTAATGTTTTTTAGTACTGGAATTGGTCAAGTACTTGGTAATAAAATCGTACACATCGTATAACATACAGTTATTAAGTAAGAATAATAATAATAAAAGTTAAACTATTATTGTTATCTAATTTATAAATAATATCATTTTTAGTAAAATAAACAAGCAAAATTATGTAAAAAGTACTTGCTTACATATCATTAAATATTAACTAATACTATTTATTTCCATGAAAAATATTTAAATTTAAAACACATTATTTAATTTTAAAAAAATAATAATGTTCATGTGTTATTTTGTTTAGATGACGGTAAAAAACACTAGCACATTTAATATTCAAAAAATAAATATAAACTGAATTTCAAATTATTATTATAAATTATAATTTGATTGAACTCTAATCATAACAAATACATTTGGACAAATATCAATGCATCATAATAATATAATATAATAGTTGATAAAAAGTAATGGTTAATGGTGATTGGTAACTACTAGCTATTTACTTTTCACTGCATGTATGGCATAAGATAAATCAGTCGAGTCAGTCCAACTCCATCGGTTTGTAAAAGGATCATATGATAGTCCATTAATTGAAATAGTATCACATTTACCTAAATGAAAAGAAATAAATCAAAAAAAAAATAAATATAAATGTTTCAACCAAAAGTTGATATTCATAATTTGATGATTTTATAATATTATGTATCCATTGTTTAGAAAAATATTTTTATACAACTTGCATGTACTTATGAAATAATGCTAACAAAAAAATTAATATTTAAATTGTGAGCTGATTAAATTGTAGTGAACTTAATAACAAGGTACATGATGTAAATTGGTATAATTCAGTACAAGCGGGCAATGTTAAATAAAAAAATGTTGGTCCCATCAACAGTGAACATGTTAAATTACAAATTATACGATAATTTTATACTTACAATTAATTTCTAAAATTGACTGCAATTCATGAGGACATATGAATTTTTCCCATTCATGAGTACCTTTTGGTATGAAATTAAATGTTTCTCCTAACACTATAACGCTTAGCCATGAACAAATTGTTCTATTTGGAGTTGTTACAAACAAAGATCCTCCAGGCTGTAAAAAAAAAATAAAAAATAATATTGTTAGTTATTATTAATATTTATAAAGTAGTCGCAGCCTAAAGTAACCCTATTTATTTTACCACAATTTGAACAAAATTAATTGTATTAACTTAAGAGATAAAGGTCTATGAATTATTACAACATTTGTTGAGATTTCAACAATTTAATCAAAATATTAGGTATATATTAAAAATACAATACATTAAAATTATAAAAAAAATTTTTTTGTGAACACAAACTTTTCTACATTATATAATTCTTGATCCTAGATTATTTAAATGTGGTATTAACATATTACTTTTCAAACATGAATTGAGTTTTAAATTTATTTTTAGACAATCATAATCTCTTTCAATAACTATTTAACTATTGATGAGGACATGTAAATACAATTATACATACAACACTTAGTAGCTGAACTTTTTAATCCATTACATATTAGACAATACTTGAAATGAAATATGACAATACTTTAGCATGTACAGCTATATATTGCTGTCACATTATATTAGAGAAGTACCAGTAAATATTATTTACTATCAATTCAATTATTCAAGTTGGTACACTAAAATAATTTGAAATTACTATTACCTTTAAACAATCAATACATTTTGTTAAAAAGCCATGTTTATTGGATACATGCTCCAAAACTTCTGAAGTTACAATTGCATCATACGATTCTGTATTTGATAGTGCATGCTCTTCAATTGATTCATTGAAATATCTAAAAATAAAAACAAAAATATTAAAAATATATTAAGTAAATATTTTTTGTGTCTAATTACTTAATATTTTTGTTTCTAAGAATCACAGAATGATCATTGGCAATTGTTATTAGTTCTTTACTGGGATCAATTCCAGTCACATTACCACCAAGACGTGACAATGCCTAAAAATAGATATAAGGACTTAAGGTTTTAAAACAATTAAAACATTTTAATATACATTTAAATTTTTAAACTATACCTCAGTCAAAAGTCCACCACCACAACCAACATCAAGTATTTTTATATTTTCTAAACTTTGACGAGTGCCAATGTTTTTTGTTTCAATTTGTTTCATATTTGTTAATCCATTTATTATAAATGAAACTCTAATTACAACAACATTGATTATTACACTTTATTGCTCTTTATACAGTTAATTATAAAATAATATAAATTACCTTAATGGATTAAAAGAGTGTAATGCATTTAATGGTCCATTACTATTCCACCAATAATCTTTCATGTTGGAATGATGTTCTACTTCGTGAGCATTTACCGTTTCTTTTACATGATTTTGAGTTAACAATCTAAGAATTAAATAAGTTTTAAAATATGTTATAATATAATATTAAGTACATTTATTGTAAAGGCTGGACATAATAATATATTAATAAATTCTATTAAGTTATACTTTCGGCACATATACAATATTATCTATAAACTATATGTTTGCTATTAATGTAAAATAGAATTGTAAAAATTTGGTCAAAAATGTAATGTAATAGGTATCTCTGATTTATAGACATCTAAACATGTACATATTATATAAGTTCTGATTTGAATTTGAGTGTTTTCTGTTTTGACACAGTACTTGGGTACAGGATATTAGAAGGAGTTGGCTTAACACTTGGAATTCACAAAATTCACTTATATATGTAATTGTACCAAGGTAGTTTAACATAATCCAAATTATTATGAGAATGCATTTTTTTTTTTTTTTATCATAAGCTACTAGTATAAACTATGACAACTTGACATTTACAGTGAAATAAAATACAAGATATAATTACTAATACATCAATTCTTAAACTATATTATAAAGCTAATTAGAATATATTGACAAATTATTAAATGCTTAATACCTATATTAGACAAATGCATACAAAATAAAATATACATTTAAATTTAAATTTTAAGTGTAATCAACATTGGCAATTTTTACCTGAAAATAAAGAAAGAGTTTGAAATGTTTGTTTTCTTTGCTATTAAATTCATATTGAAATATTAAGAATGATGATAAAATTTTTTCTAAATATCAAATTTTGAACAAATCTACAAATAGGAATAAGTTGAAACTTGAATTTGTATTTTGTCAATAACTTAAACAATATGTCGAGAAGCA
>PVMI01011190.1:0-10136 GCA_008528875.1 Aulacorthum solani
AAAAAAAAAAAACAGTATCTGGAAAGTGGGAAACATCTGTTTTCATCGTGAATAAAGGTTTGAATTATGTATTTAGACTTTTTATTTTTTACTCATAGGGCATATTTGATAATAATTTTGTAAATTATTGCAAGACAGGAAAATAAAACACAGAAAATAATAAGGGCGGTGCCAATGTCCCCCCCGCNNCCCCCCCCCCCCAACACATAAATGTCACCACAAATAATTATATTTTTATAACAGTGATTCACAATATTATTATAATATTACATTGCTGAATACTATGGCAATAGTAGATAGCAATGATATTTGGGACGCAACTCATAACAATAGTACTACGACGTAAGTGAGTATAAATTAGAGTAATCTACTATTGTACTTGTACAACTGATATTATAATTAAATCGGTTTAAAATAACTATTGTCGAATCATCGGTGTAAAATTTTAATCCAAAGATGATAATACGTTCATAATGTAATAATATTACGAAGAACTAAAATAAGACTCAGATCCATACTTGGTCTTTGGATAGCGTGGACTTTTTTTATGTTTAAAATAAAAATAATCTTTTTTAAAAATATTTAAATTTATAATAAACGCGACTCTTACGTACCCCATTAACCTGCAGCAGTGTTTTTGCCATCGTCATTATATTTTTTTCTGCAAATATATTTTGTGTAGACTCACTAAAATATTTTATAATGTTCGACAACTTGTACTAGACAGAAGGTATTGCACGTATTTCACTCAATATCTTCTTAATATTATGTTCTGCTCATTTTTTTTTAAATTTAAAATCTGCACTTTGAATTTCGATGTAGAACTTGCAGCGAACAAATAGAACTAAAAACTACTGTATTCAAAATAAAACTAACGACTATTACAATAAATTAGGGTGTTCAAAAAACCAGAGATTCAAATCAAAATAATATTTTTTCAAAAGCTCTAACAATCAATGATTACAGGATACTGGCATAAGTAGATTATTTAAATATAATACTAGTGGACAAAAAGTAAGCTTCGTGAGTTTTAACAAATTAAAGACAAGTCAAATTTATAAGCAGATGGATAACATCAATTTATATTCTTAGCGTAATATTTGATTGGCTTATCCAAGAAGACTATTCTTGAATGTTTTTTCCACAATATTTTTCAAATCACATCACTATGATTGTTGAACATAAGAAATAAGTCGAAGGAAATAAATTCGAGATGTTAGAGAACTGTGTCTGACACCGATTTTGATTTTATAAACTTTAATGACGTAAAATAAAAACCACAAATACGGTGGATGAAGTAGGATCCGTTTCTGATAATTACCTAACCTCTGAGTGGTGGTCTTATGTGGGGTGGATTTGCAGGTTCAACACGCCTATAAAATTCTAAGAATTTGAGTCTCAAATGTATTAGTTTTACGATGATGTGGGTGTTTTCGATTCTGAAGGGAGTGATTTATGTATTGATTTTATAATGTGTGTTTGTATTATTTTTGTGTACATATATGTATACGATTTATAGTATCAAAAGTGCTTTGATTTTCGACTTCAATATGTTTCTGGTAGGAAAATGAATCTGGTTGGTAATTTTAATAGGTCAAACATTCTAGAGCTTGTTATAATAATTGGGAATACAAAAAAAAAAATTATGGATAAATGGGCATTTTACACAAATCTAGTTTTTGGAAAAATCAATTTTATTTTTTTATTTTTTCTTGTGTGTTTTTATCACCGAAATTAAAATAAATACATCGTAATTCCACAAATATGCATTAAATATTGTCTGAAGTTAATTTTTTTTTATTGAATTGGACATTTGTAAAATAACAATTTTTCATCAAATGTTTTTCTAATTTTGTTGTAGTAAAAAATGAAAAACCTAGTTTTATATTTTACATGAGATCAATATAAAGAAGCCAGAGTTAAAATTTCAAGTTTCTAGGAAAACGTGAATGGTTTTTGTTGCTTTTTTTGTTATGTACACATTTTTTTTTTATTCCCAGACATGAGAAATGATTGCCAAATTATTATTTATGTCAAATGTCAAAAAATATTTTAACAACTTTTTTTCTTTTTATAGTCATTTAAAGTTAAAATTTGGACGAAATTAGATATTAATTTTAACTAAAAATATTTTCGTAATATTACGTAATAATATTATTATTGTCTATAGAATATATATACACTCAAAATATCATGATACTTAGACGAATTTTAAAAAAAATAAAGACAACGAACCTGTTGACACCGCTCTAAATGTACTATATACTATATACTATAGTATTGATTTATAAGATAATAACAACAATACAATATAAAAATACCATAAAATATTTGATATGTTTATCGATGATATAACATTGTGACTTACCGTTTTTTTTATAGAAAAATAGAAAATAAATTTACAATATTAAGCACTTGATACACAAATAAATCGTAGAATAAGGCTGACACACGGATTCTGCTGAGAATTGTATTTTTGGGTTCAATAATTTGTCGTTTAATTCATGCCAAACATAGAAATATTGTAATTACAGTGACCTTTGTAATGAAAGAGTACTCTTAAATCTTACTATTTAATCAATTAAGTTCCCCAGTTTTATTTTAATCGGAGAATGATGATGAATTATTTATTACTGTAATTTTAAAATTTAAGGGTGGGTACATAATGATTTATTCAAACTTAAACGTCTTAATGTTCTTTTCCTACAAACAAAATTCTAAACACCCGCTTGCCACCGTAATATTACATGTCACGATGTTTGATACTGCGCTTCACAGACCGCTGCACCGAATTTACCAACTACCTATTCCAGTTTTACCCAAAATAATCCATGATCGAATCGGGGATATTGATAACAATAATATTAATATGATCCGATGAAACACGTGGCACTAAATTGACTACAACTTTACAATTATTAACTATATTAAGGGAGGCTTTTTGTTTTAATATTCTACTTATGAGTTATGAGCGGTTTTATATCTATTAGTTTTATTTTAGTATTTATATTAATAGTGAACATAATATCGTGTCTAGACTGCGTACCTAATAATATATTAATAATAAAATTAATAATATTATTATAGCCGATTGCTTCAATTTCAGCACATGATTTTATTCTAGTTTCGACTTACGAATATTTTAAATGTATATTGATTACTGAACTTTTAATATATTTTTCTACCTTGTATATAAATAGATAATAGATTACGACATTTAAGTTATTAGTGAAATAGTATATTGGTTTTAAACTCAAATCCTCCTTTAGAAATCGATTTAAAGATGTATACATAATAATATGTTTGTATACCGAATCCTAAGCGTGCTACTTACACTTATTCGAGGGACCAATTCCATGTCACTTTTATCAATCATGAATCGTGGCCTGTCTATGGGAGCCAATCCGGATGCCCAAACCGTTTTATTAGTAACCGAAAATAAAAAAAAAAAACAACAAACCCACCCGATTACTACGTGACTTACGGAGGATTTTATATATACGCTGTAGCGGACAAATTTACTTATCTACAATAATATACTATATTATTATTTGTATCAGGATTTAGGGGAACGATTCACGTCGACCTCGATCACGATGAAACGTATCATTTTCATTCGAAATCTAAATTGTGGTTACTATTATCTATCGAGCGTGGGCTCCCGTATAAGTAGTTTCTTTTATTAATATAACTCACATACAAAACGGAAAAGACGAAATTGTCGCATTATAGTCCTATTATACGCACAATTATTAAATTTAAATCCGTGTAACGATAATGCGCATTTACGCACAAGGCTCCCGAGTTTTAAATATTTCCCACTCTACTTATTTAAAACATTTTTTTTCCTAAGCATTTTCGGAAATTTATATTTGTATATTATTCAATTAACTATAATTTGTTTTTAAAACCCCTTAGGTTTTCTGCACTCTCTATTTTTATAATTTACTTACCGGCTTCAATAATATTGTTAGCTTACTACCTTCATTTGCTCGATTTTCTCTTTTTATTATTTTTAATTTACGTACTATGACGATGTACTAGCGTAAAACCTTTTTTCACTGTTAAAAGTTTGACCTAAATTTTTACTGAGTCTGTATGGAGCATTTAAATAAATCGAATTATTTAAATACTTTTGATGTTATACTTACTGTTTCCAGTTGCATAATAATTTTGCCAAATAAATATCAGACGATGTAAATGCCAATTTTTACTAAAATAAGAACGATATTAATCTTGATAGTTTTTTCCATTACCTACCTTTACATCTAATTTTCTTTTCCAAATTTTATTTATTATTGGACATTAAAAAAATAAGCCAAACAAAGGAAAACAAAATAATAATAATAGTAAATTTCGTTCAATTATATTTCCATCAGCATATTCGACATACCTACCTACCCAATGCGCATATATATTATTATTATTGTTACCCTATCGAAATATTATTGTACTTCGTAAATGATTAAATCACAACGATATAAACATAATATATATATATATATATATTATATAAAGGAATGACTATGAAAATATTCAAATAATTATTTTACAGACAAACCAACTTTTGATTCGCATCCTGACTTAATGACGTATACAGAAGGGGATAACATATTCCTCAAGCTGCAGGCAAAAGGACGGCCTTCAGATATCACGTATAAGTGGTCAAAAAACAACAAACGGTTGTATCCGTCGCACAACCGACATATACAAGATTCCAATATAAATATTACCGGTATATTCCGCGACGACGCAGGAAATTACACCTGCGAGGCGAGCAATAAAGAAGGGTCTTCAACCTTTTGGTTTATAATATTAGTGAAACGTAAGTATTTGTAATGATAACTATATTGTATAATATCTAATGTTAAACATCAGAAATAAAATAAAATAATAATCGATTATTTGAATGAAAAGAAAAAAAAGAAATTATTTTGATTTAATTTTATATGCGAATCGTGTTTCAAAGCTATCTAAATTCTTAATCTGAAAATGTATTGGGGATGATTAAATCATATTTTTTACTTCATGTTGTTGATAATTTAATCATTTTTATAACACTATGATATTAAAATCATCATCAGTATTATATTACTTTAATTCACTTTTAAATATTTTTCAATACGATGATTTATGTTTTAGTGAGACAGTTTTTTCCTTTTATATTCATTAGGTACTTACATCGACACACATAATTCGTTTATGCATGCTTTAGTACCTACCTATTTTCTAAATCGAATAAATGCATCTTTTTTTCTAGATCGAGCAACTATTACTAACACTTCAAGTGGCGTTATTGTAAGTGAGGGCCACGATGCTCAGCTTTGGTGTCGAATTGATGGGTTTCCGTTAGGTCCGGATCACATAAGCTGGACTCGTCCAAATTTTTTCTTTGACGAACGCACATCAATTTTACTGAAGAACACTACTTCGTACTTAACTATTTTAAATGCGACACAATTTGATAGTGGGCTATTCTATTGCGTCGTTAACAATGGTATAGGGAACGAATCATCGCATTCTGTAATGTTGATTGTGGAACGTAAGTATATTATTGCATTATTTTTATAAATATTTTTTAAATCATGCTTAACAATATGTTATGATTTCATTATTACTCACCTTGAATATTTTATGCAAATAATTCAACGAACCATTCTCTAAGAAAACAAATTTTCCATATTACTCATAGATATATGTAATTGTATTGTTACACGATAGGTACCTACCTTTTTTTTGTTCTTAATAGCAAATTAATATAAAAACAGATTTTATAGCCATACAAATATACAATTGAAATTATTTTTTAAGTTTTTTTCAAATCATGTGTCCTATAGATAAACCCGAAATACTGACAACGGAAAATGAATCAAAGACGGCTAGCAATGCTGGTATGTCAGCTAAACTTCATTGTCGAGCAGTAGGTGCTCCAATGATTAGATTTTCTTGGGAACGTGATGGATCGAACATAACAAGCGTATCTGAAAAATACATCGTGGAACAGAAACGAGTAAATATAATTGTCTATTATTTAAAAAATATATATAAATTGTACACCTATTACTTGATCGAAAAATCAATATCATAGTATTTAGTAGCTATAATTTTTATTAGATTTTTTAATGGTATATAAAGGATGTAGATAGTTTTCAAAATAAAATTCAAAAGTATAGCAATTGTATAATAAATACAAATATTAGCAGTACATATTTATATTTTCTATCGTGTTTTGATTCAACTTTGACCTACATGATTTTTATTTTCTGCATTTGAACACGACATTTACCAAGAAAAAAATAATCATAACAATGGTTTCTATGAATATACTTATAGTTTTTTGCATAGAAAACCACTTCTTCTTCAAAATATAATAATCGCATTATTTGTAATAAGAATAAAGCGAAAAAGTAATCAACAAGTCTCCCATCTATATGGTATCGCCTACGTGATTGTTAGATTTCCTCCAATCAAAACCAAATCACTCCGTATAGGCAGTGTAGGAACAATAAAATATTATGTTGTAGTAGGTAGAGCTACCACTCATCTTTTGATACCCACGGCGGCGTACCAAGTCGGCTGGTACAATAATAATATGTATTAATATGAATACCTAATATTACATATTGTGTACTACTCGTATTATAATCTATGACATCGGTACGGCGTCGCTCGGGGGGAGCATATAATATTATAAGACGTCGTCGTCGTAATAATATAATATAATACGATTACACTTCTACTGTAGGTACTATACTACTGCTGCTACTACTACTAATGGCAATAATAATATTATAACAATAATAATCGTCGATCGTCACGTCACGTTATAAATAACGCACGAGTCATAATACAGTAATAATATTATGAACTGAACGGGCAGTATAATATTATATTAATACTAATTTACTGTGCCTACTGCTCGCGTTTCAGCTGAACGAAACGTTTTACGAGTCGACGCTGACGATACTGCAAGTGGACCAGTTCAATTACGGCGATTACGTGTGCACCGCGTCCAACAATCTCGGGCGGACGACTTCGGTCAACCGGTTGACCGTCTTCTCGCACCCCGACCCGCCGTCCAATTTCCGATTGGCGAACGCCACGCACAACAGAGTGATGCTGACGTGGACCCCCGGATTCGATGGAGGTAAGGCCACTACGACTCGTAAGATATTATTATTATTACTACAACTGTTATAATACGACTGCCGTGCACGGCGAGTTATGTAATAACATTTCAGTCGATACGTTTCGATAAACTATTTTATTTTTGTCAGACGCCACTGCATTATGTGCCCACTCCCGGAGAAGCGAGTGTTCAATGCGAACCGAGCGTCTTAAACTTACGTTGGTTTTTTTTTTTAAATTCTTGTTCTCCGATTTTTGATCGTATTTTCGTGTACGTACCACTCGTACCTATACGACGACGAGAGCTACCGTCTTGGTGCCTACTATACACAATTATTGGCGGGTAGTCGATAAGTACTCACGGTCCAAGGGTTTGGAATATTACGATGATGGTATTCTTTCATTCGTAATATTAAAGTAATATTGCGTATAACAGAGTGTAAGAGATACTTTTAAAAAGTATTTGAGTAAATATTCATTTATTTAAAAAAAAAAAAAGTACTCTAAATACTAACAAATATTTGAACAGTTACTGTTAACCTCTCATAAATTGAATTTGATTTTTTCGCTTTGGTTTCTTTATTTATTGATACGCTTTATAAGCATATTTCTTTTATCCGTAAGAATAGTTCATTTATGTCATCAGTGCTTCCCCCACATTTAAAAAAATATATGTTTCAATGTAAATACTTTTAAATGTTAGTTATAACTATTAAACTACCTACTTACGTTTTCATCTTACACAAAATATATTTAACAGCGTCATTATTATATTATTGAAACAATAAACATAAATCATTTAGTACCTACCTAATTTGTAACTTTAAAATGTAACTACTAAGCTGCCTACTGTAACCAGTTACTAATTTCCAAAATATCTTGTATCTGGTAACTAGATACATGATTTTAGTGTAACTTGTAACCACTTATACATCTTACAACTAATCGAGTAATTTGCCCATCTCTGGGTGTATCAGATTGCGTAGTGGGACATTATAACAGTCGCTGTTTTCATTTACCTAATAAAAGTATAAATACAAATAATATAATTTCCATTGACTAAATTGTTTAGGCGAACCGGTTACTTACCGCATTCGGTACCGGACGGTCGACAGTAAATTGTACAAATTCGAGGACCTCGGAAACGAAACCCATCACACGATCACCGGACTTGAACCTTCCACCACGTATTTGTTCGGCATCATGGCCCGTAACTTGTACGGGGACAGCTCTTTCGTGTCACAGAGCATCAAAGTAACCACAACAAGTACGTAAAGTGATGATTAATAACAGCGTTGGATGTAATATTTATCAATCAAGTATAATAAGTGTTGGTACTCATTGGCACGCGTATCTTTTTGCATATATATATATATATACAGTAATGAAAATTGTACATTGTACCAGCTATACTGTATAATATATACAGTGAAACTTAAATACTACGAAATATCATGGGTAAAAAAACAATTTGTTTTATGGAGAACTCCTTTAGATATAATTTAATACATTTGGTTTCGTATTTGGTTTATTTCTCAAAACGTTTACAATTACTCAGACAGTTTTGTTAATTAATGGCGAAGTTTGTTGTACGGAAATTTCAATACTTAATACATTATAATATAATGCAGTATACTGTCATATATCTAGTCGTTGGTCATACTATCGGTTTGAACACGAGTGACTTGATAGAACACGTGCACCATGGATATCCGTTAATGAAAAAGTCATAGAACCCGATGTTTTCGGACATCAAATTAAATATGTACAATAATATTGTACTGTAATAACTGTGTGCTGGATTTCACAACGGCGATATTAAAATATATTATATTTTTAATGCGTGACGTAAATGGAACGTTACGAGGAGGCGAGTCAGGGTCGTACCTTTATATCGTTTCAATCGTTATTTGACTCGAAACCCGTCTATATTATGTTTTACAGAGGAAAATGTGCCACCGAAGCCCGATTCGAATGCAGGGAAGCCGGCCGATGATCAAGGAATGCGCATCGTGTTCACTTTCTTGGGAGTTTTTGGCGGTTTGTTGATACTCATCAGCATATTTATTGTGTCGTACTGCATTCACAGACGTCGTAACGTCAACAAACAGATGAACAACGGTATGTGTAGTTGATATTCTATAATCCACCAATACGTTTTCTAGGATTTCGAAAAAAGCGTGCGATGCTTTGATGACTAACCGTAGTGGTACAACGTTGTTATAGACTGATCTTATTACTATTGATGTATAGCTTTAAACAGGCCCCCCTCCCTCCAGGATAACTGTCAATTAATTAAAATTATTAAATATAATATAAATTATTGAGAATTTCTCATTATACCTTGCAGAAAACAACGATTCTAGTAGTAAAGCCCCGACGATCGAAATGTATGCTCCGAATACCTATAACGGAGGATACGAAGAAAATTTGAGCTCAATTTCGGCCAAATCGGAAACATATTCAAATGTTTCACCGGATTATAACGTAAGTATAGATTCCACATAATTCTGTTCATGTCAGTGTTATTTGCATGCACTTTGAACTAAAAAACCAATAAATAAATTTGTTATCTATAATATACCTTCAAAGTGGTTTGAGGGGGATGTGTACATATTGTGTATATATATAAAAAAATTAATTCAAATGTATTACGGCTGTCACGGAAGCTCGAATAAACAGAAAACTGTTTGCAGGACGATCAACAGCAAAAGTCTGCTGAACAATCGTACTTGATCGAACAGATCGATTATCCTTTCATCAACGATTGCGATCATCCCCTGCAGCCACACGTTCAATACGGCGGTGGTTTAAGTGTGAGCTCTGACCAATCGATGCAACATTACAATATGCACGAAAATACAAACGACAGAAGAAATATCGGTAAATTGAGAAAATGTTAAACCTTCCGCTAACCGCCACATAATATATTATAAAGCCTACAGGACGGTCCTAAAAAATGCCTTCACATGGACGAAGTCTTACATTATTATAATAAAAAAAAAACA